>VWZL01006348.1:99116-126102 GCA_013396915.1 Stercorarius parasiticus
ACAATCATTTAGCATTAAAACATTTTAAGGATTTTACGGTAGCAAAAGTCTTAGATTGATTTTAGTTAAAATATTCTGGTAGTTTACATTTTAATACCCTATACATTTATGTCTAAATGTTAGGAAGAGTACACAAAAAACTGCAAAAGCCACATTACACTATTTCATAGATTATAAACAATTATTTCATTCTATTATAGATCTTGGTTAAAAACAAAGCAAAAAATGAGCTCAGCTTTTTCCCTTCCAACACAAAATATGTTACAAGTNGGAGTAATTAAGGAAATACGCATTTGACTACATCTTATGGTAATAGCCTGGATGAACCACAGAGGCCTATTGCAAACTGAACTACTGTATAACAATGTAGTAGAAGTTTATTACTGAAAATAATAATAATAATAATAATAAAAATGTCAGTCTGGAGAACTACCATAGGACTGCATAACTTATATGGCTAATAAGTTACATTGGCTTTTTCAAGACAAGGAGAAAAATATAATAAATAATTCTTTCTTGAGATACATGGTATTTCTCATTAAAAACCTCTGCTTAACCTATACATATGTACATATACTTGAATTAGTATTAAAGAAAATTTAGATACTGACAGCAGTGTAGCTGAACATCTTTCCTGCCTTTCTTATCCAACACTGTCTCATAAATCTCATGTGTTTTACTACATTTAAAGTTACTGTTGACACCTGTGCTGATTTTGGCTGGGATAGAGTTAATTTTCTTCAAAGTAGCTAGTATGGGCTTATGTTTGGGATTTGTGTCGAAAACAGTGTTGATAATACAGGGATGTTTTCATTATTGCTGAGCAAGGCTTACACAGAGTCAAGGCCTTTTCTCCTCCTCACACCACCCAGGCAGTGAGTACACTGGAGGTACACAAGAACTTGGGAGCGGACATAGCTGGGACAGCTGATCCCAACTGACCAAAGGGATATTCCATACCATATGACATCATGCTCAGCAATATGAAACTAAGAGAAGAAAAAGGAAGGGTGGGAAGATTTGGAGTTATGGCATTTGTCTTCCCAAGTAGCCATTATGTGTTATGGAGCCCTGCTTTCCTGGAGATGGCAGAACACCTGCCTGCTGATGGGACGTAGTGAATGAACTCCTTGTTTTTCTTTGCTTGCGTGCATAGATTTTGCTTTACTTATTAAACTGTCTTTATCTCAACCCACAAGTTTTCTTACTTTTACTAACTTTCTTACTTTTCTCTTCTGATCCCACTTCGGTGTGTGTGGGGGTTGGGAGCGGGGCTGGGGACAGAGGGAGTGAGTGGATGACTGTGTGGTGCTTAGTTGCTGACTGGGGTTAAACCTCGACAACATCCCAATGGAGATTTTCCTTAGTAGAAATTAAATACATTACTTTTTTGTTAGTCATTGGGGGAAGGGAATAATATTTCATTTGTTCATTTTTTGTCTCTACCACAGTCTTTTAAATACTTAAACTTTTATCAGGCCTCCTTATGAGTTGTCTTTTCTACAAATATCTTTACTGTTGGATGAATCATTATTAGAGATTATATTACTTAATAATTTAATCTTCAAATCTTATTCTACTGGTCATATATTTAAACCCGTGAACACAGGAGATCTTGAAGAAAGGGGGCTTATTTTCTCTAGAAAAAAAATTGTATGTGTAATAATAATCTCTATGAATGAAGAAGCTCTTTCGGACTAGATGACCTTTTTGGGTGAAGGTGACTTTTTCGGCTCTATGTGCTCTAGTCTTCAGAAACAATTTAAAGCCTTTATAGTCTCCCTGTGGGGCTTTCAGGCCTCTACCATAAAATCTTTTTGATTCTTTATTTGAAATATTTAATTATGCATAGAAGGTTGTCCACTTCCTAAAGCTCCAGAACTTCACAGTTGTTTCCTTGCCACAGTTCAACAAAGCCCTCACAGAATGTAGCTCCTCTCAGTCACTAGAAGGGCCTAAAGCTCGTATTTAGACAAAACTCATAACTTCACTTATGAAGCTAGAGGAGCATATTTTAACAAGTCATTATGGTATGGCATTTCCATAGATAGTAATTGTTTCAGATAGTCTTTGCAGATTACACAGAAAATCCTGCTTTGGGAAACAGTGATGGTAGTGGTAGTGGAAGGATTTTTTTTTTAATTATTTATTTCTAGTCTTTAGACAGCTTAGGGTTGTTTGTATGTTTGTTTGTATTATGGGAAACTATTATAATATGAGTAAAGAAACAACATAAAGGAGAACTTTAACCCAGTTGAACAAGACACAATAAGAATGTTTTCTCTCTCCCAGACAGATTTTAAAAAATGTGTTCTAAAATAAATTTAAAAGTTCACTGCAACATTTCAAACAACACTGGAAACAGCAGTCCAGTTCTTTTTATGCAGATTTATGTCATGGTGACATTTCAAGAGAAAATGAAATTGAAAAAATTTAGATGTCAGTAGCAACTGAGTTGCACATATACAAACAGCTTCCTGCACTGACAAATTTCAAATCAAGCATTTAAGAAATAATATTTTGCAGTGGCTAAGACATCATTTTGGATAGTGTGTGTCAGTGTCACATTCTTTTGTACACTGGAATTGTTTTCCCCTAGCTCAGAAAAACAAAAAAAAGAGGAAAACGAAATATTCAGTCCTAGTTTCATCCCTTTTTTTTGCTGATATGCAGCCAACAGACAAAAGCCGTCAAAGAGTTATTAAATAGATGTAATACTTTCAATGGCCAAGATCTAAAGTGAAAAGCCAAGAGGCTGAGGAAGAACAAATAGAGAGATAGTATTTGACCACATGGCAATCATGTGATATATTTAATGGTGGGTATTTAGAGTTTAAAATAAAACCCTAAGAGGACTCAAGGTCTCTTGCAGTCTACATATATCACAGAGAGAGGAGATCTGAACTAGACGCAATGAACTGTAATTCTAAAAGAAATTAAAATTGAAGACGCATTTCTTTCCTGTATAAGATTAAGTAAATAAAAATATTCAGCTGATTGGTACATTTTAATATTTATTAAGAAACTACTGTTGCAGAGGGTGAATGCTTTCTTTTCTTTTTTTTCCTCCTGCCCTTTCCCCTTTCATTTAAATCCACAACTCCTGACATCCAAGAAAATGGCTCAGTGGCTGGCTGAATGACTAGAGAACCTAATTATTCTATATATGCAATTTTAGCCTCTGAGAATATCCAGATGTTTGAATTATTTTTACTCAGGACGTGACATAGCCATTTTCACTTAGTCATTTGTTTTACAGGTAATATTGGCTGCCACTATATTTGTGTAGACCTAGAATCTCTAATTGTTCTCTGAACATGCCTATTAAATCAAGCTGTGCAGAACAATTAGGCAGAGGAATGCATCATTTTTCTAGATCATTCTCACATGTATTTGGGACATAGGTGCCAAGATGCTGCCAAAATTGAAGTGCTTCTCAGCAGGTGTAAAGACAGCCTTTCAGCGATTGTGGAAGTCAAGCAAAAATTAAGATGTGTAGAGATTAGGTGCTGCCTGGGTAGGCATGTTTGAAACTAAATTCCACATTAACCCTGTATTAGGCAGCCATGAATACATGCAAACTGCAAAAGTAAATAGTGGTGCTTTAGCTAGCTTTAAATAAACTAGATAGGACTTTACACAGACTAGCCATTGTAGCACATTATTTCACATTGTGTGCAAATGTGCGAGTCTTGCTTTAAATTCTCTCTTCTGACTGAGCAAATTCAAACCCATATCAGCCATCCTTCAACTTATAGATTCAATGTATTTTATGAAAAAACATCACTATGAAGAATATGAGAGAACCTATGTCCATTTTACTATATGTCTAAAAGTCCAAGAAAGGGAACAGTGCAACAGGATAGAAAGATCAAAGATTGTTTGCAGCATAAAGGAATAACAAAGTGAGAGCCAACAAAGCAGTCTGCTGAATAGCCCATCAGCATGTCTTACCTGATACAAGCTGCAAAGCATTATTTTCCTCAGCAGATACATTTACAATATTTTGATGTCTGGATATTACATTTAGTGTAACAGTGACATAAACGAAAGTACTATATGAAAATTAATGGAGGATTTCAGAGTATTATTTTCATTGTATTTAAAAAGAAAAACAGCTATATAAATGTCAGACCATCTGTTCTTGTGAATAGTATTGGAATCAGCATTGGGAAGTTCACAAAATGTGTAAGATCTGTCAAATTTTATATATGATTTTGCTGATGTATGTAGGAATGATGTATGACCATTTTAGATATTCATGTCTAGAAATAAAAGGAGATAACATTTTATGCAAAAAAGCATAAACCAAATACTTAGCATATTTATTAGAAAGTACCATTCAGGTCAGGATTACCTGTAGAAATTTTAAAAGTGACTGAACTTCTGATGAGTTAACTCATATATGAATTTCATAATGAGAGAACATTTGGACAGATCTCACCCTCTGCTCCCCTGTTGCCTCCCAAGTGATTGCAGAGGCCCAACCTATATACTGTTTCAGCAAAAGGAAAGAGGTGAGAAAAAGGAATCATTTCAATGATGTTAACAAAGCTAAGTCTTTACAAAATGTTACTTCACTCAAAAAGTACTAGACATAGGGACCACCAGTAATATCTAGAAACTGATTTCTCACTTCTTTCTCACACTTCTTTTCAGTTCTACACGGAACACCTAGTGGCTGCATGAAGTGTATATCCACCTTCAGAAAGCAAAGCCAATGTTATCCCTGAATTCACCGTGATCTTATAGTTCCCTGTATAGATAGAAGAAGTTCCAGGGAGGAGAGAGAAAAAAAAGCTACTAGAATTCCTTGTGGTATCAACCAAAAAGCCAGCTCCACAGCTCCTTGTATGTGGTATTTTTCATTTCTGTTGACCAGCCTAGCCCATTTTACATCGTCTTTACATCACTGCTCCCTTCCCCTCCACCCCCCTCCCCTAGTTCCCTTGGACAGCAAGCTCAATATTCTCTTTGCAGAAACAGTAATCCCAGAAACTTCTGCGTAATGCCGATGTGTTCCTACAATATAGACAACTACCTGTGCCTTAGTGAAAATTCCTGTGCTTTTCAGAGAAGGATTTAGGGACAGCACGAAAGATTATATTTCTTGTGAACTGGTAACAACGAAACTTTCTCAAAGAAGAACTAGGAGCAATATACTTACACACTTTACTGTGGTGAAAAAGGTTAAGTAGATGACCTCTAAGGTAATTTCCAAATCTATTTTCCATTATTTGTTGCCTCTCCTCACCTCACTCCCCCCAGGAAACAGCTTGCCTTTCCCCAGGACACATTAATGAAATGTATCAGACTCCCACAGCAAAAACAGGTCAGCTGCAACACATGCAATATAATCACATTCACCAAACTACCACTTCAGGGAAACCTTCTGAGTTGCAAGCAGTATTCAAAAGCATATAAACCTGGCTGCAAGTGACAGGGCATGTCAAACATCCAAGGTTATAGCTGAAAGGAAGCTATTTTTTTTCTAGAGTTGGTGAATTTACCATTTTACTCAGAGTGCTCCTTCCCTAAACCTGCAGGTTATTTTCTGCTACAGATCATAGTGACCATTTGATGTTAACTATGAATGATAGCTTTAGCAAGGCACGAGGACTGGAATGTGTAAATATGCATAACAATTCCCTACATACATGCTAGTCAACAATGCTCCATGCATTAGCAGACTTTACCTATGGGAGATATGCTGTGTGTTGTTTGGGTTTTTTTCCAATTTACTACATTCCCCATTCAGCAAAATGGATTCTTGGCAAATATATAGCCTGGAAAACAAAATCAATGCCTCAAAGTACTGGGTGAAAATTACATAGATGATTTACTGAGATGCTTGTCCCTTCAGTGCAGTCTTCCCAATTTTAGAAAGCCCTATTGTTGTAGTCACATTCTTACTAACCCAAATACATGTACCCACACCCACACAAATAAATCTCAATGAGAAAGATATGGAGAAACAAAGCAGAGCATTAACACACCAACTATCATCTGTCTTCCAACACTTGCAAATTCTCAGTAAGAGGAAGTCCCAGTCCCACATTCCTTTTCAGCACTCTCAGTGCCTTGCATCCTGAAACTTCAGAATAAGACAAAGCTTCTTCAGCTATTAGCTCTCTCAATCTCTGTTGCATCTATAATGATTCAGAAAACGGGGCTACTGAAAGGTACATATTGCTGGATCTTTTATTATACAGAAAATAAGAAACAAAAAAATAGGAAATTATTCACAAAAACAGTTGCATACTCTTAAAGTTGCAAATTTCTAGAAAATAAAAAAAACAAATTTATGTTGACTTGAGAGATTTTAGCACTTCCTTTGTGTATAGATACATACTAAAGCTCTTAATTGTATATTCATGGATTATTCTCACCAACATACACTCTTACAAGGACAATCTGTCATTGAGTGCTTAAACAACCAGAAGTTTTCCATTTCCCCACATTCTAGAAACATATTTTAGAGTTTATATGTCTTGTTTGTATGTATCTGGAAAAGGAATAACTAATGATAAGCATTATTATATTATAACTTGATTATTATTATAGTTATATATAGTTATATAATAGTTGTTGTGATTATAACCATTATATTATAACTTGACTCTTTAACATGTGGTCTGCTGCCCATTTAAAAAAAAATAAAGAAATCTGTAAATGGTGAAATGCTATTAAAATTATAATATGACTTTATTTTGAAGGCAGCATTCTCCCAGTATTTTTGCTATTTGCCCATATATGCTTGTCTCAGTAAACTTCTTTTGCTTGCAAATTAACATAAAGCACTTTCTTCCACTGCTCCAGAATATTGCCTTTGACAGGGTGGTGTCACACAGCTGTGCAGTATTTGCCCTTCCTTTTCCACACAGCAGGAATATGGGTAGAGATACAAAATATAGAAAGCATTTTCTTCTTTTTTTCACTCATATTAGTCTCTTCTTCTTTGTCACTTGCTTTCCCAAGATATTTGTGTTGTTACTGAAATTCACTACAATTTAAAGAATAAGAATAAACAATAAACAATAAAGAAAACAAAAAATAAACAATAAAGAAGTAAATAAATTTTTAGGTATTCAGGATTTCTGGAAAAAAAACAAATAAACAAAAAAGTTAACATATTCTTTAGCAATCTCAAAATTATACCATTCTAAACATGGCCATTCACCTTCCTAAATTATCAGGGCAAAGAAGCGAAGGAATATTCTATATTAACTAAAATAAATTCATTCTAAAATGCAAATAAACTGTAACTGTATAGCAGCTTGAGCTCCGAAATGCGATTAGCTGTGGCCGACAGCAAGCCCATAAAGTTTAACTTTAAAGACTGTAATTCAAGTAAGCGAAACAATTGTGTTTTTATTATTTCTTTATGAAAGTTTCACTAGGTGGAGCTCTAGGTCAAACATCCTTGCAGTTACCTTGACTACTTCATCGTGCTAATTTTGGAGAATTGTTTTAATATTCTCAGTTCACCACATCTGTTGCTATAAAATGAAGTGCCGAAACTGCATTGGCTTTATTTTTTTGTGACTTTAGATTCACTGTTTATGTAAAAGTGTAATTGTCGTGAATGATGAGAGGATTAAATAGAAAATCACAGAAGCTGTCAACCTAACAGGTCTGTTGCTGCAATTTAATGGCATATGCAGACTTATCAGATTTGTCATGGTTCACATTTTTCTTAGCTGTGCTATAATGCTTCTGCACTGATGGCTTATTAAATAATAATTCAAAAAGCTCATAAAAATTCAGTTCTTCAAGACAGATTCAAATTATTGATCTGTCTTAATTGTGCATAACAGATGACCTGATAGACTATAAAAAGAATACAGATACCAAATGTTGAATAAAATTTTTTAGTTACCATATATGCATACATAAGCATGTCATACAGTGCTTTTCCGGGAAAGACCAAAAACATCAATAGGTGTTTAAATGTGTAAGTCCCCAAGAAAATAGTCATAAATCAAGCAATAGAAACAAGAGATACATCTTCACAGTGTTTGTATTTTTTATTGATTTGTTTGTTTTCTCCCACCACAGTAATGCTTGGCTTAATAGCAACTTTCTATTAAAATTTAGAAAGCTAATTTAGGAATGCTACTGATTTTTTTGGGTTTTTGTTTTGTTTTGTTTTATTTTCTTTCATGGAGAATCCCTAGAGCTAAAAATAAAATAAAAAAATATATAAAAAAAGTTCTGTTATCATTCTGTATCTTTTTTATAGCAATTAACACAACAATGATCTTGTTCTTCATTCAGAATTCCATTCAACTTTACATTATTGGAAAGTTTCTGTAGCAGTAATGCAAGGAAAAATTGTATTATCAGGGATATCCAGCTGCCATTGAAACAAACAATCTCTTTCTCTAACTCTTTAGATCGGCCTATTAGGTAAATCCACTTGATGGATCTTTTGTCTTTGCTTCTTTTGTTGTCTCCGAAAGATGACAGAAATCAAGAGAGAATGAAAATCACTTTGCTTTATAAAATAATCATTTCACTACTATATGAAATTGAGTCCTTAGCCTAACAGTTACAGAGTATGCTCCTGCACATGAAGCCTTAGAAAAAAAAGAGTAATTTATTACTTTATTCCTGGAACATGACCTCTTTGCAAAGTAATAAGAATCACTCTACCATAAAGAAATTTGTTATTTTTGACGTCTCCTTCCAACTTTGCTCTCCTGTGCAAGAACACATTGTACTCAAAGACATACATGTCCATACGTGGGTCGGCATAGGAGGAAAAGGGTGAAAGAATAAAGTCTCTATAGTTATTATTATCTGCCTGTTGAGTCAGATGACATTTTTGGTGCAAAATTGTAATAGTTAGGTGAAAAGAAAAAATAATAATAAAAAAAAATCAGTTGTACCTACAGATATTTTGAAGACAGGTGTGAGTTTGCTTTGCTTACTCGAAGCTAGATGGACATAAGCCATGCAACCTGCTAGCACAAATACAGCACTACACTTGGCTTCTAGTCAGCTTGCAACAAAGGTGAAATAAGTTTGCTTTTTTCTACAAATAGCCTCATCCTTCATTATTGTCCTGTGGAGCCTTGTTTATGGAAAACCATGAACATCCCTAAACAAGTACTTAATGCACAATGACGATGCCTCTTGGTTTTTACCATATAACCTCAGGAGAAAAAAATAGAAAAAAACCCCAAAAAACATCAGCTGACTTGATTCTTCCTTTGTTGATGCAGGTGTTTATACTAAAGGTTAATGTGTGGAGGTATTTTTAAGGAAGTAAAACTTTGCTAGTGCTGGCAGAATAAGTGAAAATTCTAATAAAATAATTTACCAGTGACAAAGGTGGTTAGCACTTCACTGGGCCAAGTAAAACAATAAAGGACAAGTAAATTTCATTTGCTAGCTAGACATGGCATCGTGCATGTTTACAGGTGAAACTAAGTAAACAAGACACTGCTGAGTGTTGTTGGAGAAAACAACAGGATTGTCAGCACAGTATTTTTGCAGTAGTGTATGGCATTAAGAGACAAATGCCAGGAACAAGGTGATGAGTAACATGACCAAAGTTTGAATAAACCACGAGTGATGAAGTTTGTAAGTACTTCATACCTCTACACTTCATTTAAAAAAAAAAAAAACAACAACAAAACCAACAACACCCAACAGAAAAACCAACCCCACAAAAAAGCCGGGGAGACAGGGTTCATTAGTTTGTCCAGTTTTGTTTTAAGTGGGTCAAGAGTAGGGTAATGCAATGCTTTAATGCTCAGAGCTAAACACTCTGGAGCTCAGGATGGACTCTCAGGTCCTAGCAGTGCCTGGGCAAATTGGCACAATGAGGAGTTATGCAGAAACTCACAGTTCAGTACAGACAACAGTGACATGATGACTCCAAGTCCCAAAAGAATTACACAGGATGGCAAAATGCCCCAAATACTAAACCTTACTAAAAGGCTTAAATACTTACCTAATATGTGTTCTGCTCTGGATGAGAAGCTCGTCTTTCATATCTCCTACTATTTCCCAAGACTAAGAGTATAAGAAGAAATATAAACCTATAAAAACTAGATCTATACACAGTAAATGCAGGAAACATAGTGGGGGGGCAGATTTATGAACACAGGAGTCCTTATTCTCAGGTGAATGTCTTAGTCACTAGGATATGAAGGCATGCTTGTCCTCCGCTTTTATGAATCTTGACTTCTTCCATTCAGTATCACAACCTTACCAGGACCAACGGAAAGTAGCCCTCTCAAGCATGAGTGCTATGACCTGGCAGTTGAGCGTTAAGTTAAGAGATGAGGATTTGAATGCTCTTAAGCACCAAAAAAATATTAATCTTTCTTTCACTGCTTTTTGGTTGAGACTTAGTTTGGAAAGAATACACAAAGTGTGTAAGTTTAAAAATGTATTGAAATTTTTGGTTTAAGCTTCATTTTTTGATTGTACACTACATGTGATCAGAGAATTGCCAACACGTGGAAACTTTCCAATTCCTTTCTATTAATCAGAACAAGAAAGAAGCCCATTTTCTAAAACAAATTATATTGTTTTGGAAATGAAATCAAGTGCTGTTTGGCATTGTAAACCAAAAAAGGCCCTGAGTAATTTAGTCAGCAGCAGAAGTGAGAATAGGTGGAGAAATGAAAGCATAGCTTGAAAAAATACATCTGGATAGATAAAAACATCTAAAACAAAAGCAGCTGAGATTTTTTTTTAACTCATCTCCTGTAAATTACCAAGTACTCAATACACAATTCTTTCACCTCACTAATAAAAACCACAAAGCTCTGGTTGGAATTCAACTTGTCTTCTCAGGTACAAAACCACATGATTTAAGTACATAGTAGCCATCTGGGACACCACCTACAAAATTCAGTAAGTGTCTGCCATGTAAAGATACACTTCAGAGGAACTGCAACAACAATAAATAAAATGCACACACTGTAAACTATCAGTAAGCAGTACATTTACATTTTTCCTATTCACAGATGAGGTTTTATTGTGCTGACTTTAATGGGGTGAAGATTAAATGTGTACGTTTGAAACGTAGCTTTGCAACAAAACCAGAATTCTTTTCTGTGTTTGAATTTTTACCATCGTTACAGAAGTTTGCATGGACAGTGATTTGCAGATAGGTGTCCAGTAGCACCGTACTTCTCAAGCAAAATAAAACACAGATGAAACACCAGATGTGTGTTTCACAGAGTGAAATTTTCACACAGTGAAATTCACCAGTGAAATTCTCCCTAATGTGCTCCTTCTAACCACTGGCCAGACAGACAGACTGAATGGTATCAGGATTAATGAAAATCTGTATGATATACAGAGAGAGACAGACAATTTTCTGACTCGCATTCTGAAGATTTGAACTTTCATATAATGACTAATAGCACAGATGCATATTTGGTATGGAGGAACAAAAATATGATCAGAACTTTTTAAATACACCATCGGTCAGTTGCCTAAGTGTAAAATCATAACTCTAGGTTGAGATACGCCCACAAGGCTTGTGTTACTAAACATAGATTAGCATTGTGCTGACATTTGTCTGACCCAAAGAACAGTAACAGCTATTAATTTGATACAGGAGAGAACTGCTATTTGCTTGTGATCCAGATACTGATTTTTAGATGGACTATGAAATGGACAACTTCAAAATTAATCAGATATTGAAAGAAAAATCATTTTCAAAAGTAAGGATGTAAATTTTCCAAATATAGGAGGGTATGAGGGCATCTGTTTTAAACATCTAATTCTGTTATCCTTTCTACTACAGGAATTAAGTACATCATAAGGCAACAGAGGTATTCACATTTTCTTATATACAGGCTTATCTTAAATTATTCTGTTTATTCAGATACCCTTTCAAATCTCTATTGTTTCCAACATAGAAACTACTATGAAGAAATAACAGCCTAAGAATTGTTTGTAATTTCCCCGTCTTCAAATTAAATATTCAAATGCATAAGTAAATATGTATTCACATTAAGACAAGAAAGTTTTTATAATACTGCTCATGTAGTGGATTTTATTTTTTCTTTCTCCTCCTCCTTTTATAAAACATCTGTGTTTCAAAAGAGGAGCATTTATATTAGTACTTGTGTCTATACTTAACCAATATTGCATTAGATTGTCTGACATTATATATTTGAACTAAATGAAATCAAAGAACCAAAAAAAGAGGCAACAAATGCCCCCCCAAACCCACAAAGCAACTATAAGTGGTAATTTAGTTAACATTCTATGATTCACAGCAGTTCAAGATATTTGTCCTTCCTAAAAGACAGATCAAAATCAACATGAGGTTTAGCAAAATACATATTTCATTTCTGCTAAAATAGTGTGCTATTTTCAATCACAGAACAGTTAAGGTCCAAAGGGACATCTGGAGGTCATCTACTCCAATCCCCCTGCTCAAAGCAAGGTCACCTACAGCAGGTTTCTCCAGGTCATGTCCAACTCGGTTTGGAATATTTCTAAGAATGGAAACTCCATAACCTCTCTGTGCAACCTATTCCAGTTTTCAATTACTCTCATGGTAAAGAAGTTTTTTCTTATGTTTAGGTGAAATTTCCTTTCTTTATATTTGTGCCCATTGCCTCTCATTCTGTCACTGGATACTACTGAGAAGAGTCTGGCTTCATCTTCTTTATTCTGCCCATCAGGTATTTATACACATTAATAAGATCTTCCCTGAGCCTTTTCTTCTCCATCCTTAATTGTCTCAACTCTCTTAACCTCTTCTCATATGACAGATGCTCCATTCCCTTTTTCTGGACTTGCTCCAGTATCTCCGTGTCTGCCTTGTACCAGGGAGCCCAGAACTGGATATTTCTCACCAGTGCTGAGTAGAGAAGGGTTACCTTCCTTGACTGGTTGGCAGTATTCTTCCTAAGGCAGCCCAGGAGGCTGTTGGCCTTTTTTTACTGCAAAGTGGCTTTTTTTCAACTTGTTGTCCATTAGCACATACAGGTCTTTTTCTGCAAAACTGCTTTCCAGCCAGTCAGTCCCCAGTCTGTTCTAGGTCATGGGGTTTTTTTTTCTCCTTAGGTGCAGGGCTTTACATTTGCCTTTGTTGAATTTCATAAGGTGCCTGTCAACTCATTTCGCCAGCCTGTTGATGTCCCTTTGAATAGTAACATACTCTCTCCTCAAGTCCAGGACTGGGATTCTGCGGTTTTCCTTGTCCTCACTCTTCAGAATCCTAAACTCCACCATATCATGGTCATTACTGCTAAGGCTGCCCCTGACTTTCAATTCCCCAACCAGTTCTTCCTTGTAGATAAGAATTAATCAGCTTGAGCAGAGCCACTCCCTTTGCTGGTCTCTCCATCACATGTGCCAGGAAGTTAACACCAATGCATTCCAGAAACCTCATGGATTGCTTGTGATCTTCTGTGTTGCCCTTCCAGCAGATGTCAGATTAATTAAAGTCCTGGTTTTCTGAAAGAGGCCTCCTCTACTTCTTCTTCCAGATCAAGCAGTCTGTAGCAGGCACCCATTGCAACATCGCTCACATTGATCTGGCTATTAGTCCCATTGCAACATCACCCACATTGGTCTGCCTGCTAATCCTGACCCATAGTCTCAGCTGGCTCATCATCTGTCTCCAGGCAGAGGTCCATGCATTTCCAACTGCTGTCCCACAAAAAGTGCAATCACTGTCCTTGCCTTCCCAGCCAGTTTCCATCCATCACAGCTATCACATCTCTATGACCCCAATGAGATCATATGCCTGCAACTGCACACAGGCAACTTTGATTTCCCCTGTTTATTTCCCATTGTGTGCATTAGTATATGGTCATTTCACAGGGACATACAGCCACACTGATTTCCCAGAAAAGGTCTTAGAACTTTCCCCAAAATGTTGTCCTGTAGGCACTTCCTTATTTGTGTGCATTGAGGTGGGCCCCTTGCAGCCTTGTTTTATTGTTCTCAGGGGTGCTCTCATCCCTGCAACTTGCAAGGACAGAAAAAAAAAAAAAAAAAGGTGATCCCAGATGCCAGATGCAGATTGAGACAGATCAAGACAACAAAATGTAGGTGTCTTCCTTTGATGATCTATATGTTAAAGCTCCCATCATCATTGGTGGAAATCTAGGGTTTGATTGTTTATTATTTTAGGTTATTCCAATTTGAATGAAAGGCGATCTAATTTTTTTTTTCTATTGTTATCTTTGTCTTGGCATATGTTCTAGAATCCCAGTTCAATAGAGTTAAAAGACATCAGTTGACTGAACTACAGTGGCCAAGATGTTATTACAAATCAAAACACAACTTGCAGGGAAAATTTAGATATTAATAAATTGGACACACATGTGTTTTTTTTATTTGGTTGTTTTTTTGGATTTTTTCAGCTGCATTGCATGGCATAAATTTGTTTTACACTCATCAGTCAAAATAGAAGTTTGTCATTGATAAGTTTCTTGTAGAGCATAAGTATATAACATATAATGACTTACAAACTAGACACAGGTGATCAGTCTTCTTGGAAATATACAATATTTTGTTAAAGGTTAGGTTTGCATATGTTTAGTGTGTGTGACTTGTTCACCACAAAACTTGTTCTTGTATGATGGTCATATGAAATTCTGAGTTACCTAACTTTCAGTAAGTTCAGCCAAGAGTAGTACCTCTTAGCATTTACTCTTTCTTTTTCAATATCAAGTAAAGCAACTAAGTTTAGAGTTAATGTTGGTCATTTTAATTATCACAGTCTTAACTTCTTCTAAATCACCAAAAGATCTATATTCAATACATAGTGAATATAGTGGAGAATTACTGTGAATTATTGTGTTCAATAATTCACAATAATTAGATGTAGCAAATTTTTAAGAGGTGCTTACTCTCCTTTTTATTGCCAAATTAACTTGAGAAGTTGTCTTACAGCTAGTAGGTTTTCATAACTTTGTTCTTCATGTTGGCTTAGGATATCATTACAGAAAAGTTTAATTAGTCTAAGAAATTAGGATTGCTCATAAATCTTACCTGTTCACATTGCTGAAAAATGCAACGTAGTAAAATTTGCAGGTTTGTAAACAACTACTTTATATCTGTCTCTTTCTGAGTAGACTTTTTTACTTATTTGCATTCGTTTAGCACTTTCTGCTACTTCATCTCCTTCTTTTAATCTTACAGTGGCAACTTTTCTTTTTCCTTAGTTTTACTTTTTGCTTCAATACTTAAATTACGTGTTATAATGAATTTTTTTTTTCTTATTTTTTTTCCAAATTAAGCAGGTGGTTTTTGAGGTAGAACGTTCTTGATAAATTGCTGCAGTATTTTACATGGTTGGCTCTAACTTTTATTTAGACTTTCAACTCAAGGCTTTCACCTACTATGGGCTTGGATTTACAAGTCAAGGCAGCTTAAAGGAGGACAAAAGAGATTAGCTAATGGGCAGTACTGGCAGGCTATACAAAAAATAACAAAGGTTTTTGAAATAAGCTTGACATATTTCAAAGATATTTTATCCTCAAATACTTATTATGCAGATGACTTACATTTCAGAGGAATCTATTTTAAAAAAAGGAACAAACAAACTGAAAGTCAGCAACATCCTGTTTACAAAATTTCTAAGCTTTTTAATGCTTGTAGGGCTCTGAAAATTCACGTCTCTCATTCTAGTAAGAGCTTCCTCTTTGAACAAATTTCTCCACTGAACAAATAAGAAAAAAATCAGTCTACGAGTCATTAATCATCTAATCAGTTATTGATGATGGACGTTATTTTTGCTTCCTGATTTTATTTCTAATGAGCTATCATTAATGTAATTAATTTTCATTCTAATATATAAATTCCAAAGCTGCATAATATTATTGTAATAATAATAATAGTTTTAAAATCCCTTTCATTTTCATCTGCTAGTGAAGTGTCATCTGTGTACCCCATTCCTATTGGACATATACAAAGAACCGTATCAGTATTAACCTAGATATAGACGTAGTAACTGAACAGTTTGCAGATATTTACATACTGTTATCCTAAGCAAGTGCTGAACTGAGGTTCAATGAAAGATTCAGGTTTTATTTCCTTATGTTTTTGAAGGAGCATATGACATATACAGGAAAGGACAATGGTTTTCTTATTTCTAGTTCAATATTTCATCTGTGAGCACACATAATCATGTGGTCTAACTATACCTGGAGTTCAGACTACAATGTATTTTAGCTATAACTGGGATGGCTTTGCATGAACTAGTCTTAAGAAGGAAGCAGACTAGTTTGCACAGTCTGACCTACTATTGTAACTGTGCAGTCACTATTTTAGCTTATTTACAAAAAGCTTAGGTAACTTTACACTGTTACTGTACTGTACAGTGCAGACATTTCTGAAGGAATCAGCTGAAAATGTTAGGAGAGCATAGGTAGAAAACTAGACTACAAACTAAACCCTAACTTCATGGACAATGTTGTATTGTTTTTGTTTCCTTTCCTTTATAGTTAGGGTAGCAAAAGAAAGCATAACATGTTTTCCTCAAGTCTTCTCCATGTCATGCCTTCTTCATACTGTTTTCTTGCCTGCTGCAGCCTGAACTGCCTCTATTTCTTCTGGAGATTTCTCCGGTGAGGTTTGCTACAGACAGGCAAACAGATTTATGGACTAATCACTGAAGCTTTGTATTCTAAATATTTCTGGCCACAAACTACTTGTTCTCATCTGTGTATAAACATGACACAATGGACGATAACTACAGCTAGATAAATAATCATATTAATAAGCACTGGGAGTGACTATGATAAAGTATATGTATAAATTTCTGTCAACAAGGAATTGAATTTTCTGCCTTTACGAGTAAATGTCACAACTTCTCCTCCAGTCCTATGTTTTCAAACTGTGAGTTAAGATACCCAAGAGGGTCACAGGAGGATTCGAAGAAGATTACAAAGTGTTTATACTGTCTGGGTAGCATCAATTACCCAGCTGTTTCCAGCAATTAAAGACAACAATTAGAGCAACTTCTCAGAGCACCTAAGCAGCAGCCCTATGTTTTGAAAGGGAAAGGAGGAAGAGGTTTCATTTGGAGGATTTATCCTCATAAATGGAAGAACCTTAAAGGGACTCCTGTTAGCAAAAACGTTTAGGGAATGCTGATCCATTGCTGTAAAAAAAGTAATAACCGTGAAGTTACCTTTTCAAAAAATATATATTTCACTGTGGAATCCTGGTCTAGCTTAAGGCACACAACTAATTTAAAACAGTTTGTAACAGCAATTTTCTTCGTGCAAGCACATTCATAATTAGATCACAAAAGCCTTCTCTTTTTGTTTCACATTTTAGAAAATACTCTGTGTTAGGTTTATCCCAAAGTTTGTTACAACTTCTGTAACATAAAATCCAAACAGCATATTTTATCACAAAACCATACTATAAACTATTATTAAATGAGAGAAACATTTAGATATAATTTATTTTTCTATTTCATTTTGGTAATGCAATGTCTTGTGCCAATTACATAGGAGTCTAGTTCTTACAGGACTTTCTCAAGTCATATTCTCAAAACCTGAAAACTGAAGTGCTGGAGGGATTCTCTAGGATTCTGGTTCTCAGCATGCACAAAATCACAGTAATTAATTCAACATATTCATGTCTAAATAAATGCTCTTTCACTCTTTTTACACAGTAATTAGAAGAATGCTTAATACCTGCCAATAACAGGCAATAGCAGTTTCACTTAAAATGGTACTAATGCTGCACAGATTTTACACAATAAGATATCCATATGTGGTAACTAGGTTGAGTTCTCCCTTCAGTCTGTACTGCATCAACCACATGGATGTCCTAACTACCTGACTAGAAGCGTTGTCTATTCTTTCTTGGCTACTTTGATTGAACTGTTGAACTGAAGGTTTACAGAACTATTAACATTAACAATATTTTCTAGCCCAAATTCTGCTCCCTGTTCTGTTTCTTTCAGTTTCTGAATGGGTATCTCAACTCCAGTGTAATAAAAAAAATCATTATGTAAAAGGTATACAGTACACCATTTCTGGTGAAACAAACCAACCAAACCAAACCAAAACAAAAACTTAAGATAAAAGGAGGAATCTGTCATTTGTAAAAAGGAGTGATATGGTTAATTTAAATCCAGGAGAGATTTGGGACTGTAATCTCAGTCTCTAACAGTGATCTGTCCCATGTTGGCAACTATAAATCCCTAAGAAATTACAGATATCATCTGCTACCTATCTGAAGCACTCTTTTTTTTCTCAGCAAGCCTACCATTAAAAAGATGATAAAGCAATTTGATGGAAACATCAAATGTCTTAGAAGATTGATTGATTGCTAAATTCCATATAGATTCAGAAAAAACTCTGATTGCTCACTGAAGTTAAAGAGTTTCCACTGAAGTCACTAGACCTTCACCTGTGTCCATTCTGGAGGCCCCTTGCAGGCATTATGAATATTACAGTCATATCTCCTTTGACAGCTGTAGGGGGAATCCTCACATACCATCAACCTTCTTCCACATTTACAAAGCTCCTTTTAGCACTGTCTCCTATACCACATGCAGTTGCTGCATCCTTTCATGACCAGCTGTGCTGGTTAGAACAAAACAAGACCAGATCAAACCTCATGTGTTTATGTCCTGTGCCTATGCCAAGGTTCTGCACAACACGTACTAAGATGAATATCAAGTCTGGGTGCAGTGTTAGGTGGATACTACATGGTGGCCAGGACAAAACTGGTGTGACAAATGATAAGAGCCTTTCAGTCTACAGAGGATGTCTACACCTTCACCTTCAGTTATCCACATTTCAATTAAGGGACTCTGCTGTTCCATTCCTCCCTCCAAACTGAACTTAAGACTCAATTCCTTCACACCTCCAAGATCAGCAGAGGATCGATCATCTAAGAAATGCCACAGTGCACACTGAGTGCGTTACCTAGGAAGGCATCATTCAGGGCACAACAAAGTGGATGGCCCTCACAATAGATGGGCATTCTTCTTTCATGAGAAGGGAATCTAGTCCTTCAGCAAAAGAAGACATAAGGAAGACCCAGATATCAAATAGAGTAGTCTGAGAGGACTGAAGGGGAGCTGACAGACTGGTGCTGAATGTAAAAGGAGACCTGGCTTCTACGCTGTCAGAGTGCCACTGGAAGGGAAAGGTGCATCAGTGCCAGAATGAGAAGGAAGAGTTTCTTTCAAATACCTTACCTTGGGCTGATATGTGAACACACCTACTGGATGACTATAACTCCATGCATTGTGATGAGCTGACGTGATTTCTATATGAACTATTTGCTGCTGGCATTGACTAATCTTGGTCTGAGTAAAGTGGCACTGATGTTGCTTGAAAAGGGGCAAAGCAGTTTTGGCAGAAGATAAACCCCCTTGCATTCTAACACTCCTCACCGAGGTGGGAGGCTAAGTGCGGCTAGGTTTAAATTCTGAGTGATGCCCAATTCAGCACTATCAGTCCAATCACGTTTAATATGTATTAAACTGTTATAATTTAGATACACTAATAGTGGACTGCACCTTCAGTCTAGTCATGCTCATGAACTAGCATGGCCACTCTCGAGTCTTTGGTCACGTTCAGTGAGAAACCGAAACGACTAGTTACTTAAACAGTGCAGTTTATTTAAACAACAGATATATAGGTTCTTAGGATTGCCAGTGATAAATACCCTGTCTGCAAAGCACATGCAAATAAAGATATTGTTAAGTATACAAAACGCGTGACAAAGTAATAAACAATACAGCCTGGCTATAAATGCAGAATAGAGGTTCTCTAGAGAAATTTCTAAGTTCCCCGAGGAAACACTCAGTATAATCTAAGTCTTACCCAAAGGTGTCCCTATGAGGGGGAAGAAAGGCTCAGCCCATTGACTGATCCCGGAACTCAGTGATGGAGTCCTCCTTGACTTGTTCGCGATGGTGTCTTCCCTGATATCCCTCCTCTCTCAGGCTATTTTTATATTATTTTTTTATGTTCAAAGTGGAGTTTGAGTGACTATAGTCATAAATACTTTTATTATGATTGGTGTACTCAAGGAGGGGTGGTTGCACCCTGGGGGCGGGTAGCCTCCAGGATGGAGGTGTGTTTTGGTACATTGTAATGAGCAAAGTTCACACAAAGGTTAGCATTTCATCAACATTTGATGAAATGTTGGCTCGGGTAGTGAGTAGGCCGCTTATCTGTTTTGTAGTAAGCACGTAGGCAGCTTATCTGTTCCGTAGTACCATCTTGTTCCCATATCTGCTATTCATCACAAGGCAAGGCCATGGAACAATCGTGTTCCATTCCATCCCTCGTGTAGTTTCACAAACAACCTTGTACAGGGAATCACAGATGTTGCATTCTTTGTGTGCCAGCTGTGGCTGTATTCTACCTCAGAAGCCTCTTGATTTTATGACTTTCCTTAATGTGTGAACACTGCTGTACTTTTGTATTCTTGGCCAATTTAGTAATTATTCCACAACTGATTAGTGGATGTCTTGGGATTGTTATACAGATTCTGCAAACTTTTTATGAAATAAATGTGATTTGAATAAAACTGAAGTCAAATAGTAAGAAAAATAAATGTTTTAAATACCAAATCTAGTGCCATGAAAATATTTTCCTCTTTCCCCCCATGAGGGTCAAAGCACAAGTTTTACATGCCTCTGTTTTAACAGAAAGTGAGAGCAGGTCTAAAGGCATACACGAGCATCCTGGTTTGAGGTAAAACAGAACCAATTTTCTGTTAAGTAATTGTACTTTTTAGCTAAGTCTCTTCTAACTTTCTGAAACTCTCTGAAAATAACACCGCGTTGTGCAGAAACTGTTCGTTCACAGAATGATAAGACCAAGAAATGGAATGCAGAAAGGCTCTTGCTTATACTTATTGCTATAACAACCACGGTCAGCTAACCCTGTTGGAGGGTCAGAAGCAGAAAAACATAGGATTGCACCTGCGGGGAGGAGCAGACAGGAGAGGTGACCCAAAACTGACCAACAGGTATTCCATCCCACCTGCATCATCATTAATATGAAAGCTCAGGGATCAAAGGGTCAGGTCCTCTTTTCTTCAATGACCAGCATCCGAGGAGGACTGTCTGTTCTTCTGCCTTTGATCCCAATCCATGCATTCCTGATTACCAATCCAGAATCCAGTTCCCATCCATTGCTGAGTCCAGCCTGGGACTTCCCCAGTGTCTACCGGTGACATTACTGTCATCCTTGGAGCTTGATATGGTTTTGTATATATTGTATCTATTTCATTATTTCCTTTTTATTATTTTATTAATATTTCAATAAAGTAGTTTAGTTTCTTCTAAACTCATAAATCTCTTTATCTCTCTTTCTCGTCTCCTCAGAGAGAGAGGTGGGGGAGAGCATCTGTCATTTTATCTCATTGGCCTATTCAGCCCAAACCACAACAACATATACAGAGCTGCAAGTGATGTCAGCTTTATTAAAAACACAAAAGATTGACCTATTGTATTGATCTACTAAAGTCTACATTTTCTAAGCCTTGGAATGCAATTTTCCCTAAAAATATAAAGAGCAATTAAATGGGAGTTAGTGAAAAGTAAATCCTATTTAGAATACTGATTCAAAAGAGTTGGAAGAATTTATAGGGTCAGATTTTACTCATGTAAAGTCTTGAGGTAGAGGCTTGAACAACGCAGAGAGCAAAACATGTACTAATTACAGCCAAAGCAAAAACAGTCTTCCAGAAGAGTTTGGTGGGAATTTAATCAAGAGAATGAATAGCAGGTAGGAAAAAAATTCTAGAAGAAAATACTGTTTTAACTGAGGAAGCTGCTTGCCCTTTATTCATTTTTTTTTTACTGAAGCACTCAGATCTACCCAGACAAAGGCCATTCCAGTGTTTCATCGTTCCTAATGCCAGCAAGACTAATATTGCCTCTATCCATTCCCAATGTAATGCTCAAACCATATCTGTCAATTTTATTCAATAAAAAGGATTTCAGCAACATGATACTTACACCACGCCTCTTCCTGAGGGAGCAGGAGTCTCTATGGATTTCATAGCATGTTAGCATTAGTCTGTTGGACAGGTTCTCTTCTCTTTCTCTCTTTATAAGTAGCAGTAAGATGTCAGTTTGCCCTGGGGCTACTAAATGAAATGAAAATAAACTTACATCAGATGTCTAAAATCAGTAAGTAGAAGTAGTGTCAAGTCAGAAAATATTAATGCCAATTTGCTATGTGAGGCATCATTCAGGAAAAAAAAGGAGACTCTAGATCCAGATTTTCAACTATATTCCAAACACATTTCCACTGTGGCTGGCTTTATGTCCTCTTAAAATACCTTGTCTTTGGAATAATAATAACAATAACAATAACAATAACAATAACAATAACAATNTACCTCTCACACACTGTTTGCTTATACAGAAAACCAGACTCAAATACAGTTTTCCTGCTCTTGTAGCACTCTAGCTTAAATAAGTAGACCAGTATGCCATATTTTTGAGTTAAATGTATTACAATCAGATGCATACTTTATATCAAGGACATCTCATTATTGATAAGACTAAAAATATATCTTGAGGAATGTAAAAATCTGTGTTTGGACTTTCTGAATATAAAATATACAATCAATAAAGCTCTAAAACCAGGAATGAGTGGTTTTAAGCCACTTTCTCTCCATTGCTGAGGCCAACCATCAGCAGAGACACTCTTCAAGTAATATTTTTGAGATTTTATTTTTTTTTTAAAGCAGTCATTTGTTTTATAGTTTTGATCAGCTATATTTATCTAGTTCTGCCATGATAATCATGGATGAAGAAATTTCTTGGCAATATTTTTTTTGCTTGGGCATACCTTCTGTTTACAGTACAGGAAAGAAGAGATAAAGCATAACATTCATGCTAGGCCTATGATCTTTGAGGTTTTAAAATCAAAGGGAATATCCTGCAGACTTAACTACTGTCAGGGTCATTAGATCAAAATGACATAACTTATCATATTATTTATAAATATGTTACTCAATTAAGTGTCTTTATTAGGTCACAAAAGGAAATTTAAAAGTAGGCTCTTCAGCGATAGAATCATCTAAGTGAAATCTTCAAAGTAACTAAATAATTTTGGAACACCATTTCTATTGACAAATAATAGAAAAGTTGCATAAGAAGAGCCAAAGTGATTAAGTTACGACCAGTTCTCCTGTTCATTTTATGAACACGATGTTTCTGTCCTACTGCAATGAACATGTTGTTATTATTTGGAAAACTGAAACAGAAACTGGCGAGTAGTTTATAACCTTCCTACTTTTATATTTCACTTTTGTACAGCACGTTTAACATTAATGCAGTGCAAGTTCACATATAAACTGTATACTGTGTTCCAAACAGGTCTGAGGCAATGTTTACACTATGAAGTTGTATATGCATGTACTGGATGAGGAAATACTGGTTTACCTACAATGATTTAAAAACTCAGGACAACTCCCTTTTAGTCAATCACTGACAGTGTCTAAGAAACATTTTGAAGAAAGTAGATCCTTAGAGAAATTAAATCTAATAAAGATAGCTGTCATAGCCCAAGTAGCTAATTGGTACCTATGTCAGTCAGAATCGTGGAATAGCCTAATTAAACATGATTTAAAGAAGTTGGGTTTTTTCCCCCTTTCATGATCAGCAAATTATTCTACCACAAATATGGGCATCAGGATCTCTTTTCACTTTCTACTAAACAGGGACTGAATCAAAATATTAATGAGAGAGGATCAATGACCTAAATTACTCAATAAACCAATTTGTCCCAAGGAAAATAAAATAGACACAATCAGTGTTTTTTTATACTTACCCTAAACTTCATCAACTCAGAAGATTTCAGCTGTATCATAATATGTAGATAGATAGATAATGTTCCTCTGAAGTTCTAGAAGGCTCTGCTATTGCAATTATACTAAAAATAGAGAAAAATAAATATGCATCATCCGAAAAAGGAATATTCATTGTGTAAAAAAAATTGCTGAAAATCAAAGCTTTAACATTTATTCTGCTACTGTAAAATAGAATAAAAAAATGTTGAGAAAGACAAAACACATTTCTTATATGTAGTAACATTTTAATTCGGTTCTCTTGTACATGTTTTTCCAGGATACATCATAATTGCTTATAATTGCAGGACTACAGATACTTGGTTATTATATAATTTGTAACTCTTTTTGGGATATGAAAACACTTCAGGGGGAAAAAAAAAACCAACCCAAAATGTTCTTTAGAATGTTGCCAGGATCCTCTTCCTATTCTAGAGAAATGCAAAAAAAAATCATGTAAACTCAAAGGGTGGCAGTTTAGACCAATACTTTCCAATATTTATCATTTACCAACCTACTGTCTTTTTTTTTTAGTCAGTGTCTTGCATCAAAATCTCTTTCATTCACATAGTATTTTATTTGACTTCCTCAGCCATGTCATAATTTTGCATAAGACAATTTTGTTTAACAAGGCATAAACTTACATGAAGAGGGTAAGGTGATTTTGAACTATGCTATATATGCCACACTAAGTTTCGATGTGGATAATGCCAACTAAGTGTGAGCCAAAGACCTCATATTAATCCAGGCTTATCTACTACTCATGCACTTTAAATTTAAATTGGAATTGCTCCAGAATACTATCACAGTGGGAAAACTCATTGCAGTTTGTGATGGATTGACCTTGGTTGGCTGCCAAGTGCCCACCAAACCTCTCTGTCGCTCCCCGCTCCTTGGCAGGACAGGTGAGGAGAATATGCAGTGAAAGGCTCATGGGTCGAGATAAGGACAGGGAGATCACTCAGCAATTACTATGACAGGCAAAACAGACTCAGCTTGAGGAAATTAATTAAATTTAATTTATTGCAAATCAAATCAGAGCAGGATAATGAGAAATAAGAACAAATCTTCAAACAACTTTCCCCCACCCCTCCCTTCTTCCTGGGCTCAATTTCATTCCTAAATTCTCTACCTCCTTCCCCCAAGGGGTTTAGAAAGTCAGGGAATAGAGGCTGCAGTCAGTTTATCACGTTGTCTCTGCTGCTCCTTCCTCCTCATACTCCTCCCCGGCTCCAGTATGGAGTCCCACCTATGAGAGACGGTCCTTCATGGATTTCTCCAATGTGGGTCCTTCCCATGGGATGCAGTCCTTCAGGAACTCTACTGTGAGTCCCTTGCAGGGCCAAGGTCCTGCCAGGAGCCTGCTCCAGCATGGGATTCCCACAGGGTCACAGTCTCCTTTGGATATATCCACCTGGTCTGGTGTGGGATCCTCCATGGGTTGCAGGGTAGAGATATCTTCTCCACTGTGGTCCTCCACAGGCTGCTGAGGAACAGTCTGCTTCACTATGGTGTTCATCACAGGCTGCAGGGGAATCTCTGCTGCAGCACCTGGACCACCTCCTCTCCCTCCCTATTCACTGACCTTGGTGTCTGCAGGGCTGTTCCTCTCACATATTCTTACCCCTCTTGCCCAATTGCTGTTGTGCAGCATTTTTTACCGTTCCTTAAATATGACTTGACTGGCTCAGCTTTGGACAGTGCCATGTCCATCTCGGAGCCAGCTGGCACTGGCTCTGTCAAACATGGGGGCAAATTCTGATTTCTTCTCACAGAAGCCATCCCTGTAGCCCCTCTGCTGTCAAAACCTTGCCATGTAAAGACAATATATTGTTTGTTCTTTAGTGTACAGCTTAACTGTCATTTATTTTCCTTTTGGAACAACCAGCACCAAAAAGCCCAGTGCACTGCTTTTGCACACCAGATGAAGTCATAAACTGAGCACAATGTAGCTTTCTTGAACCCGAGATACTGAAGTACAAACAGCCTGAAGCATAACATAAAAAGTATGACTCCTAAGTCTAATCATGCTTAAGGCTATTTTTAACATCATTGTGTGGATAAAGCTGAGGTGGTCATTCAGGACCTTTCATGATCATATTAATACAGTAGCAGACCTATGCCTGAGCTTTACCTTTCCTATAAGTCCCACAAGTGCTGCGCTCCACCAGTTCAACACAGAATGCATACACAACAGCAGAAGAGTAAGAACACTAGAAACATGATGAAAAAGTATTTTATAAGCTATTCTATATGGAAAATTAGGTCCATTATCTAGTCTTTACTGCTTGGTTTCTAGACAGTAGCTGTAACTTTGAAGTTTAGCAAATATGATGTCAACTTTTCAATGTTTTGTCAGCTTGAACTACCTTTGCACAGGTTTTGTTTTTTTTCTTCTTGATGTTGTTACAAGCATTCGTCATGTCAAACTATCTTGAAATACCATCATGTCAGTACTTTCCAAGATGATGATATTTATAATTTGACAAAAGAACATAAAGATCCTATTAAAAAGTTGTCACATCCAGACTGAAATGCACTGTTTCTCTTTAAATCTGGTAATATATTTTTTGTGTTTCACTGCTTTATACTGTAGACTATAGACTTGTACTTCCTTTGACTGCCACATGATTTATGATCCATATCTTTCAAGATTATAAAAAGAACCTCTCTCGCAGATGATTTTAGTTTTTACAAAAACTGAGTGGGAACAAGGTTTGGGTCAACCACTGCACAGACTATCAGAAGAATCTATAAAAACTGACACAGACAGCTCTATACGTGATGGTCTGCAAGGAAGTTATAAATTTACTTTGAAGACTTGACAGAACATCAGAAAGATTTTCTTCTTTTTTTTTTTTATAACTCAGTTGGGTTTTTTTTCATACCATATACAGCTACAGACACCTGTATAAAAAGATATAGAAAAATGCCCTTCAAAATGCTATCCCAAAAGTCTGAAATATACTCGATGCCAATACTAAAATGTTATATCAACCTTCAAAGTATGAAGGTATGAGACATTATGCCAAACTAATCCAAAACACTTGTGAAGTTTATATGTAAACTGAAAATGGAAAACTTGCTTTATCACATGAAGAAAATCCATAAATATGAAGAAAGTATTTCTACTGCTATTATAATCAGTAATGGTAGTGACACTGAAAGGCTTTTTTTTAAGTAGAATGTGGGTTTTTTTCTTTTT
>VWZL01006348.1:126187-215851 GCA_013396915.1 Stercorarius parasiticus
TTTTTTCTTTTTTTTTTTTTTAATCAAAGTATTCCATGGAAGTAAGGAAGGAAGGAAGGGCAAAAGGTCAGTAATTTAAATACTAAGTCATACTAAAAATGGGGAATTTATGCTGGAAGGAAGCTTTATTTAAAGCTGTGGACATGTGAAAATGCTGCATCTTAAAGGAAGACCTGGTATAATCACATTTAAAAATTATTGTCTGGCTATGTTTGACTTCTGTAAGGATTATATTTCCTAGTTTTCTATAGTGTGCTGAGATCTCTTTTGCTTGGCGCACTTAGCAGTAGGAGTTGTATATTAGGACTTTGCTCAGTTTTGACCTCACACTCACAAAACCAGGACATTCTTTGGAGAACTACTACAGCAAAAATCTGGAAACGCCCTCTCAATTCTGCTCAGAAAATGTTAAGCCTATTCATTTGCATCAATATTTGTAAAGGAGTTTGGAGTAACTGCACAGCCCCCTTTGAATTTGCAACCATCTCAATTATCCATTAAAAAGATATTTTGGCAGTATTGCTCTGGACATATTTAATTACTGTGATTTAAAAAAAAGTAGTCTATAATATCCACCAGAAAGATCTTTATCTTTTTTTAAGAACAACGGCATGATATAACACATTAAAAAAATAGTATAAAATGGTAGACCAATTAAATCGTTCTTGTTCAAAAGTAATGACATATTGGGGTTTGGCATCATAAAAGCCTGAGTGATGTGACGGCAATAGATTTCTTAATGAGAGAATGACATTTTCCATATCTGTGGAGTTCCTTAGTGTCAGTCTTCTATGAAATAAAGATGCCAGCTGTTCCATGACATTTTGGTATTACTTAGCTGAGATGTTACTTGAAACACCTATAAAAGACAAAGGTCTAAAAAGCTGCCATAAGAGCAATAATAAAAAAAAATATCAAAATTACTAAGAATCTTTAAATTTTATACCTTAATGAAATTAAACTCAGTGTGTTTAATACAAAAAGAATTCATAATTAGAAAACAGTGAAAAAATAAAATTGTAAAATATATATTCTGCAAAGAAAGAAAGAAGCATCTTTGTTATCTATTTCAGCTCAGCAGCTTTCTTCTCACAGAAGTAACTGTTGTACAAACACCAATTTTCTTATTAGACCCAACTGTGCTGTTATAAGTAAGCATAGCTTCCTCAGATAAGAAGGTAAGCTGCATTTACCAGCTTCTTAGGGACTTCAGAGCCACTGTACCCACCTATGGGAGTGATCCTTGAATGAAACCTTAGTGTCACGGAAATGGGTCTTGAAATTCTGTTTGACTCCAGTAGGACAAGGATTTGCACATCTCCTGAGTCTCCTGTCTTGAGTTTTGGTTTGGGTTCTTTTGGTGGGGGCCAGTAAGGGAATTATAGCTGCTTAAAGTTTTTAGGCTTCCAGATCTTTGCAAGGATATAACTAGGGATCAGATGCAAATACATAAGGAAGAGGAGTCTCAGTATAGATGTGCACCCGAACTGGCTTTCTTGTTCCTGCCTGCAGTGTCCCAGTGCACACACAGGTCATCTGGCTGTGTTAAAGCTATGCTCCATACTGGTTCTATTTCCACAGTTCGCTTTCATGGAGTCAGTTTGATCTCCTTTATTTGCACAATGTAAATAAAGTATATGACATTCTCCTTTTACTTTGCAGGTGGAAAAGTCTGAGTACAGTTCTGTGACTTTCTGAGTTGAAAGCTGTGGAGGTAGTCCATTCAGATATCTCAGCGCTTGCTGTGAAGCCAGGTCATAAGTATTCAAGGGAGGAGAAGCTTTAAATATATTTTCATTGAAAATACTTCGTGTTCAATCTGATGATTTTGTGCCTTTATTTTTGGAAATGCCATTTTAGCTGCTTAATTCCCTTCTCTACAATTAAGGGTGAGAAGACCTAACTCAGGGCCATGTTTTATGTAAGACAGAAAAGTGCGTGAACTAAAGTTTAAGTCTTTTAATGAGCCCTTGTTAAGGATTCAGCACATAGGAATCTGTTGCTTGGTAAGCCTTTTTTAAAATAAATGTTTTTTCTAGTTATCCCTACTTCTTCAGTTAATGTCATGAGTCTTATGCTAAAATCAGAGCATCTTTTTGATTTTAAGACAGTAAAACAGATGGAACTATTTTGACCCATCTGCTTCTTTTGAGTATCTATCTACAGCAGCAAAGGAAGAGAAAACAGTAGCTTTGCCTTCAGGAGAAGCAGCTGTCTGTATATCTAAAACAGTGACAGCAGTTAGATATACTGTAGCTGCTTCTTATACAATTCTCATTCTCCTCTTGCTCCACAGTCTTATAAAGTCAAGATTTGTTCAGAATCAGGGTGATCCTCTGCAACAATATTACCCCATGATTAAGAGTTCTGTGTCCTTATCAGCTCCTTCCAGCACTTGAATAAGGTGTTGAAAGCCTAATAAATGGCCACTAAGAGTCTTTGGTAAATATAAAAATCAGCTGTTACTGAGTCATTTTTATAATTCGAAATTGTTCAAGTGAAATTAAAAAAGATAACATGAGGTTTTTTGCTTGTTTGTTTGCTTTGGTGGTGTTTTTTTTTAATGCTCAAAGTCAGCATATCTTGCTCTTTTGTTTCTGGATATCATGCCTCATCCTTGCTAACATGCCACAGCTTCACATAGCATTTTTGGGTATCACTGGTCTTAGTTCGTAAAAGGGCTGATGTTCAGGTGTCTTGCTTTTCATATGTTCCATTATCCATTAGAGATTAGAGATACAAATGGAGCTACATGGGCTAAGTGCACCTCCAAAAGAAAATGCATCAGAGGGAGCCAGACATGCAGAAGAAAACATTCTTCCTTATCTCCCTGCATGATAAGAGGTGGCAAACAACAGAGTAAAGCTGTGTCAGCCAATAGTCAGATAATGTGGAGAGATACCAGTACCATAACCTGAGCTGGCTGAAACCCTGCTTCATCCTTTACTGGTTTACATTCAAATGTCAGAGCAGAGAAAAACATACAATGTGTTTTACCATATGGCAGCAAACTTCCCAGTGTAATTCTAAATTATTTTAGGAATCCTTCATCTGCTTTCTTTGAACTTTATTGTTGTTGATTTGGCTTTCCATTTTACTGTGTACACCTGAGCCAGCTGGTGGCACTTGACTTCAAACAAGGAGTCAGTGCTTGGCCATCTTAGTTAGGAATAAAAACATAGTCTTTCATACCACATTTACTTAGTCAAATTCTTTTTTTTTCAGGAAATCTTTATTTAAATTTCTTTTCAAGATATTTATTTCTCCCTGTTAAACCTTCCTTTATCTCTTGCCTATCTTGCATCACTGCCATCACAGTTCTGTCTTTCTCATTACATGTTTCAAGTCTATCAGCCTTTCTTTTATCTTCTTTTTCTAACATTATTTATCTGGCTTTTTATCAAGTTCTTCTAATCATCTCTTTTCCCCTGCTTATCTCCTTATCTACAAGCTCTCCTACACTATTAGGTATTCTTTCCTCACAAACTATTCCTCCTTATTTTTTGGCTTGATCCTGTGTATTGACAATAAGGAAAAAAAAAATCTCAGTCATTTCACTAATGAAATATAACATAACGATCTGTCCTTGCCCTGCAGTTCCACTGGTACATTAAAAGATAGTGATGAATAATGTCTTTTCTGGCCTGTCTCCAATTCAGAAAGTTTACTGGGTAAGAACAGAAATGGCTGAATAGAGAAAAGATGGCAGAGACAGGCCTAAACAAAACGTTTAACAAACTGTCTCTAAAATTCTTCGTGACAGTCCCAGAAGAGGGAATAAAGCTCTGAGTTTGAATGCCTACAAGAGTTAATGTAATTAATGCTCTAGTCACTGACGCTTGTAAGAGTTCATTACGTGGCAACAAGAGAATTTATGTATTTATAAGATAGACAAGATCAGAAAATGTCCTTCCTGAGTGCTTGGGAATTTAACCCTGACTATCTTATTATTGTTTAAAAGCCTTAAGAGTGTTTGACCTTACTTAGAAACATAACTGCCCTCATTTCCTCATTCAAAATCACTATGAAAAATAAGCATTTAGCAACAAGAAACTTTACTGATTTTATTGCAGTTTAACGTCGATATCAACTATATTAATTCTTGAGGAATTTTGGATGGACAGTATGTAGAAGCAATTATTTAATAAATAAATAAATAAATAAATCACTACCAAAGACATATATGAAATTCATGTATATATGTGGTTTTGTGTTTGTATAAAAAAATACATATACCCATATATATGTATTTATTATACATATTATATGTATGCCAAGAGACATTATAAGTAAGTATATAATATAAGATGGAAGTTTAGCACAAATCTTATCTTAGATGGAAAACAGGCATGCAAAATTTTATTGCCTTTATTTGTTGTGGTTTTAATGCCAATAGCCATGCCTTCTAGCACTTCATTATTTACATTTAAATAGATTTTGTGTCACTGAAGCATGAACAAAAATTTAAATAGCTTTGAAAAGGGGGGGTTTCCCCATGGCGTTATTTTGCTGATACGTTAAACAACGTAGTATATGAAGGGGACAAGTTCAAATTTCTCTGAATAGTTATATGCTGACCTCTAAGTTGACAGTACATTCATTCCATTCTCTTTAGGATGGCACACCAAATAAAGCACTAAGATTTTTGAAACATGTAACGTACAAGAAATAAGAACTGTAGAGATTTTTGTGCCATATTTAGTTTATTTTTTATGTCCATAGACAATACAGAGCAAAATGAATTTACTTTTTTAAGCCTTCAGTTAAGCAACAATATAGATTTTTCATGATTACTAAACACAAAAGACAGAAATTGCCATATGCTTTATTAGACCATGCAATATTTTTTTTACCAGCTGTGCAAGTTAATTGGTTACTTTTGGGCTATTCTGGAGAGTTCAGGCCCTCTTGAATACTGGTCTTTTCTCTGGGGGAAGAAGATTCCTAAAAATTTCATAGCAAACGAACAGATACTAGACATGGCATACTTCCTTCTTTTCCTTTTCTCCTCCAGCAGCAGAGATGTTCTTCACTGGTGAAGCAATCTGTATTGATAAAATGCACTGCAGAAGGCCTGCTCATGCACACGTGCATATTAAATTAGATGTGTGTGCATGGATGAGTGTTTGAGTAGATCCACAAGCTGTAAATCAATTCCATCAAGTATTGTGTTTGTGGTCCACTCCACTAATTATTTCCTTTGTGATTATGCAGCTGTTCAATATCCCATCTAAGGGACATTGACATCGATGTCATAGTCTATCCTAAGCCAGTTTCATTCCCAAAACAGCTTGTTAGATTATTTTGCACTAAATTAAATTCTGCAGTTTGCCGCAAGCAAAGGACAACAAAACGGAATTTAAATATACGGTACAACTGTTTAAAATCCATATTCACAAATACTTGAGATTTTCAGAAAAGATTTTCAGAAAATTGTATCTTTCAGAACAGAGATCAAGTCAGTAGCAGTATAAGAACAAGACAAATAAGAAAGGATTTAATTTCTAAATCACTCCAGCTAATTGAAACACTGAATTTCTGTCTGTGTACTTGTATGGAGAAAAAGCTGTAGCAAGAAAGTGTATACTATTAGCTGTAGTCCTGATGAAAGAGGGCCAGGAAGAGAAATTATTCTCTGTTAGCTCAAGTCTGACTCTGCTCTGAACTGCTCCAACCAGCTTTCTCCAGAACAATATTCAGGAAAAGTCCTGGCATTATTTCATTTACAGAACTCTATGGCATCAGGCCATCATAGTAATAAATTGCAATATTTCTAAATTATTTCAAATGCTCCAAGCTGAAAAAAACCCACACAAAATGATAACTGGAGACAAAGGAATACTGCCTGACCAAAGAAATGTCAAATGACATAGCACTGGTAAAGACAACTTCCAGACAATTTCACCAGACTGCAATGAGTTCTTAAAAATGATGGATAGTGGCTTGGCAACATCATTCGCCAGTTCCCTTAGGACCTATGCATGAATGTTGTCAGGTCCCATGGACCTGTGTACCTTCAGGTTCCCCAGCAGGTCTTCTCCTACAGTGGGCAGTTCCTCATTCTCCCAGTCCCTGCCTTTGCTTTCCACAAACTGGGCAGTATGGTTACAGTCCGTTCCAGTGAAGACTGAGGCAAAAAAGTCGTTGAGTACCTGAGTACCTCAGCCTTGTCCATGTCTCCCATTTCCTTCTCGAGTGGGCCCACTTTTTCCTTAGTCTTCCTTTTATCACTGACATACCTATAGAAGGCTTTCTTGTTGACAGCCCTGGCTAGGTTTAAGTCTATCTGGGCTTTAGCTTTCCTAACCTGATCCCTGGTAGCTCAGACAGTTTCTCTGTATTCCTCCCAGGCTACCTGTCCTTCCTTCCACCCTCTGTAGGCTTCCTTTTTCTGTTTGAGATTGTCCAGGAGCTCCTCGTTCATCCTTGCAGACCTCCTGGCATTTTTGCTTGAATTCCTCTTTGTCAGGATGCATCACTCCTGAGCTTGGAGGAGGTGATCCTTGAATATTAGCCAGCTTTCTTGGGCCCCTCTTTCTTCCAGGGCTTTATCCCATGGTACTTCATCAATAAGATCCCTGAAGTAGCCAAAGTCTGCTCTCCTGAAGTCCAGGGTAGTGAGCTTACTGTGCACCCTCCTCTCTGCCCTAAGGATCTCAAACTCCACCATCTCATGGTCACTGCAGCCAAGGCTGCCCTTGAGCTTCACGTTCCCCAGCAGTTGCTGTTTGTTGGTGAGAAGGAAGTCCAGCATGGCACCTCTTCTCATTGGCTCCTCCATCACTTGGAGAAGGAAGTTATCATTGACGCATTCCAGGAAGCTCCTGGATTGCTTATTTCCTGCTTTGTTGTCCCTTCAACAGATATTGGGGTGCTTGAATTCCCCCATGAGGACCAGGGCTTGTGAATGTGAGGCTGCTCCTATCTGTCTACAGAGGGCCTCATCTGCTCGGTCTTCCTAGTCGGGTGGCCTGTAGCAGACCCCCACTGTAACATCACCTGTCCCTGCCCACCTATTAACTCTGACCCATAAGCTCTCAGTTGGCACCTCATCCATGCCCAGGCATAGCTCCATGCACTCCAGCTGGTCCTTAACATAGAGGGTGACATCCCCTCCTTGTCTCCCCTGCCTGTCTTTCCTGAAGAGTCAGTATCCTTCCATTCCAACACTCCAGTCATAGGAGTTCTGTTTTACCTCAAACCAGGATACACCCAAATGATGAACATTAATTCATCTTGTAGCTATTACTGCTGAAGCCAAGTGAAGTTTCTCCATGGATGATTTCCCTTATGTTTGTAGTTTTCTGTCAATAAGAGTAAATGATAAAATTATGTGTTATTCCCAGTAGAACTAATGAGATTTTTCTCAGAATCTCTTCCACACCAGTCACCTAATTCCATTACTGAATAGCATGTCTTCTGGAAGTGGAGCACTCTAAAAACATGCAATGATCTGAAACAGATTATCACCGAACCATCCATTTTTAAAATCCTTTTGCTTACTGGTGAAAAGTAGTAGAACAAACAGGTGTTCTAAAAATGAGATTACATGAATTTTCCAGTCTGCTGTCCCTTTTCGTTGTAAAACATTTTATAAAACTTCCCACATTACTCCCTAAACCCATGGTCTCTCAATTTTTTTTTGGTATTATGGCATACTTCTTCTGATATGCAAATGCATGTTGCAGATTTTTCTAGCATAGTCACAAGAAAGATGACTCATCAGCAGTGCCTTGATCAGCCACTGGGACTATGGTTAATGCATCACTCCCCTCAGTTCAGGGCCACTTGTGCCTGCCAAGCTCTTATGAGTGGCGGGTAAGGACAGTCAAGTCAAGCACACTGTGTTCACTTTGGGTCTAATGTAACCACCTCACAGCTTAGATTTCAGGCTGTATGATTTATTCATCTTTTTATGTTTTCTACAAGATCTTATATCTCCTTTATTTGTTTGGAAACACATACCACAACTAATCTCAGAATTTATCTTATATTTCTAGCCATATATAAATGTCATGTGTATTCAGAGTTTTACTTTGAAGGAGAAGTTAACTTGTGTGAGACCTCAAATTTGGGTTTCTGGCCACATTTTTATTTTATGGAAACTGATTAGCATGCCGAAGGAGGAGGAAGGGAGAAAGTATACTTAGTGCTCCATGAATACAGATGATGAACTTGCATTGTCATTGAAAGCTAAATGTGGTGGGCATAAAATACTATATTTTATGATCTTGCAAACACCACACAATTTTAAGTGCAATTTTTTTCAACATTTTTTTCCAAAAGTAAGTAAAAGCCTCTGGAAGTATTTCCAATATCATGATATTTGATCCTTATACTTAGTAACCCAGGCATTTTACAGAGTTATTTCTTATTCGCATGAGAGTTTTATCTTAAGCGTTTCCTTTAAATTTATGAAGGGAATCACATGCAAATGTTAAACTACCAGTTCTTGAATATTTGCCAGTGCTTTTCCCATTAATTTTGCCATATAAACACATTAAAAGATTAATTCATATATAACAAAATAATATTCTTTAACTTTCAAAGAAGTGATTCAACATTCATAAGATGTTCCTGCATATAAATAACAGAAGACAAAAAACATACAACTGTATGTATAGAAACACATATACATTCATACAAATATTCATGTGTGTATATAAAAACATAGATATACATATCTATATATGTGTACATTGTAAAAATACACATGTACATGTAAAAATACATGCACACACATACCCACTCATACACCAGAACCATGCAGAAAAGTGTATTACATTTATATTCCAAATATAGTCTTCATTATCATTAAATTAAGTAATTTCTCTTTATATTTGTTGATATGTGATTTTACTCCATTTTTTTTCTTAAACTTTTTGAAATGCAAACCTAAACAATGCTCTGTAATCTACATTATGCTCAGAAAGAAATATAGTAAGTAAAACAAAGCAGCAGTACACATTTCATACATTCCAGGAACTTCAGCCTCTGTTACCATGAATTGGACATTCCCATCTTTCATGAAACTTTTTCTTGCAGACATATAAGAACATAATTGTTACATCCATGACTACAGAAATTTACATCACTTCAGAATTTGTCTGTAAACAATGTTGGTGCTGTCAGTGGCACAACTCTCTGGAATTAAGTTGCTATGCTGTTTTCCATTATATTTGAAAAGTCGTGGCAGTCTGGTGAAGTTCACACTGACTGGAAAAGGGGAAACATAACCCCCATTTTCAAAAAGGGAAAAGAGGAAGACCTGGGGAACTACAAGCTGGTCAGTCTCACCTCTGTACCCAGAAAGATCATGGAGCAGATCCTCCTAGAATCTGCTGGTGACAGGCTGGTGACAGCCAATGTGGTTTAAAACTAAGGAATCTGCACCTCTGCTCAAAAAGGAAGACCATGTTTGCATGTCTAGAACAACAGAGGGATTTGAGAAAAGGTATGAGCAGATGTCACAGGTGAAATTTTCATAGCAGCTGAAGTTGTGAGAAGGGCACAGGTAACTATGGTCTATTACAAAGCTTTTGAAGGAACATTTTGCTCTGAAGAACTTCAAAAAGTCAGTCCTGATGAGGACTGAATTTACAAAATTGAGATGATCATTGCTGCAAAATGGAAAAGAAGAAACAGCTGCTACTGAAATGGTGTAGCTGGGCCCAGAAGTTCAACAGCTGGAGAGAAGCCTCCCATGCTCAAGATATCTAGTGCCTGGCAGTAAAGTGAGAGGAAAAAGAAGGATGGTGGACAAGGGTTTCTACATCATGCTACTCAGAAATTCCAGTTCCAGGATCTGCCCACAAAACACCAGCTCAAATTTTACTGCACAACTGGTGAGGCCCCTGGAGTTCTCCAGTTACTGACAGGTGGGGCTGGTGGAAATACGGTATCCGTACAGCTGGAATAGCATCAGCAAAGATACTATCTCTGAAACTGCACTGTGGGGCAAGACATGGCAGTATACTTTGTGGAAAGACTATTATCCGTCCCTCTCCATGTTGATGGAATGTATGAATCATCTTCTTAAACCTCAAACCAAAGCTTCAGCTATTGACTCTTCAGCAGTGGGACTGGTTCATGACCCAATCATAAGGAAAATAAAGCTCAAAATGGATGTAAAACCTTACACTTTTTCTGCCATCTGGGATCTGGCATGTATTTTGGGGACTTTTCTGAGTGTTGCTGCTAAGAAATTTCCCTTTGTGGCAGACATCACTGGGGCTGGTTAGCTCACTCTGTCTTTACACAGATCTTGTAGAGCACCGATTTCTTGGAGACTTCATAGTTCATTTATTGTGCTGTGTTCTAGAGAGTGGAAATAACAATGAAATCATAACAGTGACATATGATAAGCTGCATGATGTGCCGGTAAACTGCCAACACAGTGACAGAATTGAAATAAACACAGATCGGAACAATCATGTCTCATTTTGTTTTGGGAAGGTGATTGTGAAGCTGCATCTTTGGCTCTGGAAGTCTCTGATATTTTAAGAAACCATGCCAAAATGGTAGCATAAAAAATTATGGGTACCTGTACTTCTATGTAAATTACAGAGCCCAGGCTGGCAATGGTCTCCCTGGATATTAAGATGTTCCTGTGATGTATGGTGCAGATATTGTAGGTATATTCTGTAACCTGTATAGAAAGACCATCCAACTTCTGAAAAGATGTTTGGAAATTGTTTAGCCAAACATTAGAAATGAGTTCAGCATACCAGCTGTCAGTAATGTCAGCAACCAGGAAAATTTATTTCTATGACAGCTGCCCAAGCTTGTTGTTATTTGATTTGTAGGTAACAACAATTTTTGTGGAAATTATGCTAAGAATCCATTTAACTTTAAACATTGTGACATAAATCTTGTGGCCCCATATGTAGATGGTGAACCTCATAGATTTCATCAGCCCTGTAACCCTTTCCCAGAACCTTGTTTTGTTCCCAGGGACACCAGGTACCCATGAGGACTCTTTCATCATCATTTTGGGTGCAGAGGGCCTGGGAGGTTTCAGCCCAAGAGAAACAATAGCTTTCCATTTACTATCACAAGAAGCACAAGGAAAAAGGGCACACGGGCAGGTATACTTCTGCTTTGACTATCCCAGAGGAGGCCATCGGGTATCAAAGTTCTCAAAAATAATCCTGGGGTGTCCAACAGAATATTGTTTTCTTGATGAAGTTATGACCATGGTTATACAGTATATAACAAAGCTCACAAAAGTTTCTCATCTTAAAAACATTGCTGACATCCTTAACATCATAATAATGTTCATTGTGTAAAAGGAAGAAAATGGTCTTAAGATATCTAAAACCGTGGTTTGACTTAAAAATCCCACATATCTTTTTCCCTTCAGATAGGAGGATGATGCATATATAACATGTAGAAGATCCTCAAACAAAAGGATGCCATAAAGTGTGACATTCCTATGACCACTTGTCTTTCCCAGTCAAATAAAGAAGTAAAATGAAGTGGTTCTCCCTTAAACAGCTCTAGGTGCAAATATTTAGGGAACTGAGTAATGTTTTAGGTGTGTGCTTCGAAGTCAACTAAATAATTCAATTGACTGGACTGCACTTACTTTATTAACTAGATGCTTATCAACTATATAGGGATATTAGATATGTGACAAACCTATAGACACCTAAATGTCGTTGTTTTACTCTCAGACTCATTTCACCCTCAGATTTGTACATTTCCTTCTCTCAGTTAATTCTTCATTTTATGCATTCATTTTATAGTAATCACTATCTTCTCCCTTCAGAGTAAACCTAGATGTAATTTACCAATCAAATGTAGACAGCTATATGGCAAATATCTTTGCTTGTTCTAATCACCACAGATTCCCTTTACAGTCCCTAAGAAGAATACAGAATTTGGATTCTTAGCACTTATTGTTTGTATAAACGTTTTGTCCTGAGGTTTAGAGGTAGCTCTACATTCTCATATGTCAAGGAAAGTTTGGAGGGAGAATAAAAATAGAATTTCTTAAATGCAGATCTTATTTATCCACAATCCAGAAAGGCAGAATCTCCAGAAAAGAAAGGATCTTTCTGTTTTCTTCTCTTGTTGAAGTGTTATGGGGATAAAATTTTGCAGAGATCTTCTGCTTAAGTTTTCAGACCACAATTTATCTGCTGACTTTATGATACCAGTACAGACTCTACGCACTATGCATCTTATTAAAAATGGCCGAATTTATCTGAGAAACTGGGAGAAGGAGCTAGTGAATGGATCACAGGCAATAATGCATTTATTTCTGAGCATGAAAGTTCCTTTGCTGTGGAAAGGACTCTTTGGTAAGAAACAGCTAGTTCAAATATAAGTATGTACTGAAGAGTTGTATTAAACTAAAAGACTAGAAATTAAATAAATAAATTCACTGTCTATCTGCCCAACTAAGAATCAAATGAAGCTGAAATCACTAGAGCGTCATGAGATTGTGAAGCTTTACCACTCAGTTGACTCTACATAATGATTTAGAGGAAGACTTACCAGAGAAAACTAAGACTATGCTAGCCATGAGCACCAGACTCCGATGAAGTTTAACAGATATGGATAATAACAATGATATAATAAAGATATCTGCAGGAAATTTACATCAGCATATAAACAGTTGAATTCAGAGACTACTGTCAAAGCATGGAAGGCATATATGCAAGAATAGATATATATGTATATATGCACATATGTAGAAAATATGTTATTCAAAATGTGTACATAATTGATACTTTTATTTGAGTTCATATTGCAAATCTCTTTCTTAATATATTATTTCCTGTTCTATACACAGATTCTCTTTTTCAAAATGCAAACAAAATCCCACGGGTTAAGGCTGTAGAAGGAAGGGGAGTGCAAGAGAGCTGGTTAATATTTAAACACCACTTCCTCCAAGCTCAAGATCTGTGCATCCCTAGGAGCAAGAAATCAGGCAAAGGAGGCAGGAAACCTGCATGGATGAACAAGAAGCTTCTGGAAAAACTCAGATGGAAGAAGGAAGTTTACAGAATGCGGAGAAAAAGACTGACCACAAGGGAGAAGTATAGGAGCATTGTCAGAGTATGCAAGGATGCAAGGAGGAAGACTAGGGCCCACTTGGAATTAAACCTGGCAAAGGATGTCAAGAACAATAAGAAGGCCTTCTTCAAGTACATCAGCAGCAAAAGCAAGACTAGGGAAAATGTGGGCCTGCTACTGAATGAGGCATGTGCCCTGGTGACGGAGGATGCAGGGAAGGCAGAGTTACTAAATGCCTTCTATGCTTCAGTTTCTACTGCTAAGGCTGGCCCTCAAGAATCACAGACCCTGGAAATAAGAAGGACAGGGAACTACTGGAGAGAGTCCAGCGGAGGGCTACAAAGATGACCAAGGGACTGAAGCACCTCTCATATGAGGAAAGGCTGAGAGACCTGGGACTGTTTAGCCTGCAGAAGAGAAGACTGAGAGGGGATCTTATCAATGCTTCTCAATATCTAAAGGGCAGGTGTCAAGAGGATGGGACCAGACTCTTCTCAGTGGTGCCTGGCAACAGGACACAAACTGGAACACAGGAAATTCTGTCTGAACATGAGGAAAAGCTTCTTTACTTTGAGAGTAACAGAGTACTGGAACAGGCTGCCCAGAGAGGTTGTGGAGTCTCCTTCTCTGGAGATATTCAAAACCTGCCTGGGTGTGTTCCTGTCCAGCCTGGTCTAGGTGAACCTGCTTTGGCAGGGGAGTTGGACTAAATGATCTGTGAAGGTCCCTTCCAACCACTACAATTCTGTGATTCTGTGATATTACTATAAAAGTAGTTAGTGAAGCCTAAAGTTCTAACTGAGCTTCCAGCTGTCAGGCTTCAGTAGATGTGTTGAGACCCAGAAATGGCCCTTGCTGCACAGTGCTTCCTTATAATGAGTTATATTTGCAGGATTTAATAATACCATTAAGAAAGCAACTTAATTCTTTCAGTTGATTATAAAGGAATGAGTAAATAAATATGAAATATGTAGATTTAAAAAAAAAAATCCAAATCAAAACAAGGCTTATAGTAATTTCATGTTGTAATTTTTCTGCTGTTCATCTTCTCTACTTCTACCCAGAACTGTCTATGCTCATTTCACTTCTATTTAAGGCTGATGTTATGCGAGTAGAAATACAATAGCCAGTTGTTGCCTTTTCCTTGTTTTTTTGACATGTGATTTTCTTAAAGAGACTCAGAATAAGATGCAAACATTTCAAAGGAATTGAAAACTACATGCTTCACAATGCCTTTCTTTGTACTACTGAAATTGCTCTTTCTGATGCGGAAGGAGAGAAGTAGTTTTAGTATTTCTCATTTGTAGCATTCATGAAGAATCACATCTGACTGTGCTATGAATGTTTTGATAGAATCTTCAATAGAAAATATCACTGTTAAACAAGCAGGCAAAATATAAGGGTGAAATCAAAAAAGTCATAAGGGATTTTGACAGCAGAGGACTTGATTTTTCCATTTTCATTCAAGGTGAATACTGTGTTATTTATGAGTGACTTCACTGATTTATTGGGGCATCTCTCAGGCTTCAGCTCTGTAGAAAGAAAAGTGGTGGAACCAGGCCCAGAATGAATTACGATATTGTTGCCATTTCCAGAAATAATTAACCTTCAGAGAACATTTATATAAATAATATTGCTGCCAAAATACATCCTCTAATCCTCGGACAATCAGTGACACAAATAAGCTTGTAGTGAAACTCCAAACACTGGTGCATGATAGGTAAGATCTGAATTAAACAGGAGAATAATGCACATCTTACTAGTTTATTTTAGCAGTTCAAGTGTAAGAAAGCTTGTTAGACAATTTGGGAATTTGTCAAATATATTCACCGTTTGTCTCACCCACTAGAATCCTAGATTCATAGAATCTTTTAGATTGGAAAAGACCCTTAAGATCATCAAGTCCAACCATTAACCTAACACTGCCAAGTCCACCAATAAACCGTGTCCCTAAGCACCAGGTCTACCCATCTATTAAATACCTCCAGGGACGGTGACTCAACCACGGCACTGCGCAGCTTGTTCCAATGCTTCATAACCTTTTCAGTGAAGAAATTTTTTCCTAATATCCAATCAACCTCCCCTGGCACAACTTGAGGCCATTTCCTCTTGTCCTATTGCCTGTTACTTGGGAAAAGAGACCGACCCCCACCTCTCTGCAACCTCTTTTCAGGTAGTTGTAGAGGGCAANAGATCTGCCCTCAGACTCCTTTTCTCCAGGCTAAACAACCCCAATTACCACAGCTGCTCCTCACAGGACTTGTTCTCTAAACCCTTCACCAGCTTTGTTATCATTTGGACACGCTCCAGAACCTCAATGTCTTTCTTGTATTGAGGGGCCCAAAACTGAACACAGTATTCGAGGCAGGGCCTCACCAGTGCCAAGCATAGCGGCAAAATCACTTCCCTCATCCTGCTGGCCACACTATTTCTGATACAAGCCAGGATGCTGTTGGCCTTCTTGGCCACCTGGGCACACTGCTGGCTCATACTTAGCCAGCTGTCGACCAAGACCCCCAGGTCCTTTTCTGCCAGGCAGCTTTCCAGCCACTCCACCCCAAGCCTGTAGTGTTGCATGGGGTTGTTGTGGCCCAAATTCAGGACTTGGCCCTGTTGAGCCTTATACAATTGGCCTAGGTCCATCAATGCCGCCTGTCCAGATCCCTCTGTAGAGTCTTTCTACCCCCAAGCAGATCAGCACTCCCACCAAACTTGGTGTCATCTGCTAATTAGCTAATTAGCAAGTGATTAGAGAAAATTCTTCACATGTAATATTGACTGGAAAAAAAAACAACAAACCAATCCTAATAAGAGTAATTTGACTGCAACACTACATTACTGGCTAGACATCATTACATCTTTTTGAACAGATATCATCAGTGGTACCATCTACCTTCTCCAGAGAGCAAAAGGCCCAACTCTTTCCACACACCAGTGATACCAATAGAATTTCTTGTCATTATAGTTTTGTCTTTTAAAGAAATACTACTACAGATACCAGTCATAGGACTTGGTGATGACATAAGTGTCAAAAGAGAAAAACTTCTCTTAAAGATATCCCTTTTGTAGTCTTCCCTTTTTGAAAGACAAGCAGCGGCCATGAAGAGTCTTTTTAACTTTACTTGCATAATTTAATAGCCTGGCATTTCCATTTGAGGAAAAGACATTGCAGATTTCAGACATAAACACATTCTTAAGCAAAAGTGTTCTGAAAAGCCCTTTGATTCAGAGTTTACAGAAAATGGAATACCAACATATATTGAGCATAAGTACATATTTGAGAATCTGAACGTCATGGTTAGCATACTAACAGTGTCCTTAACTATACCATATTACTCCTATTTGTCAGGAAGGTATTTGCAACTTTACAGTACCATTTTCAGTAACGAAAAACTGTGTGTGCTGCTTAACTCTCTTTCCCGTTCACATTTTTTTACTCTACAATTATATGCACAAGGCCTTATATGCATAAAGTCCAGGTTCATCCTTGTTTATTTTGTCAAGTATTTTTTATGCATTCTTCCCAGTGTCATGAGTCATAAATGTTGTCTGTATAGAGACACTTATAGAAAGGAGTAGGATAATTTTAGAACACAGATAAGACAGATAATGTGGATCTTGAAATTACACCTCCTTTCCCTCTCTCCCTCTGAGGTGAGCAACCAGAAGGCGATCTTGTTAGAAAAGGAAAATTTCTGAACAGAAGAAAATGCCTCCTGAAATACTTACAGAGAAATTGCCTGCCAGCCTGGGAGCTGTTAGTCTGAGAACTAGGTCTGGGAACCAGAAGCATCCTTGAAAATTGCAGCTGGCATCTTTGAAGTAGAGCTGGGTACTTAGAAACCAGACACATCCAAATTGCAAAATCAAGACACAGTGAAGACACTGTTTGAAAAGGTGAAAAAATAGTCTGTAAAAAGGGGTAAAACATCCTGAGAAAGTAAGAATCGCTACCTACATTTGCTGTTCTAACTGCATGAACAGGAAAACAGTCTGGTAAAAATAACTGGTCTGAAAGAAAACTTCATCACCTATTGTCTGCCCCAGGTAAAAAGTAGAAATTAACAGCACCTCGAAGCAGTGATGTTCTATGCCCTCTTACTTCTCTATGATATAAAAAGGACTTAATTTTTATCCAAAGTAGCCTCTCTCTCTGAGAGCTTCCCGTGCTGCATGTACTTTTCCTTTCGTAAACAGGCTGAACTCTCTGCACGAACGTTCTACGAGATCTTGGACCCCTGCAGGGCACACCTGGCAGACTCCACACTCCCTGATGTGGATCATCTTTGACAAGAGATTGTCTGTTATTTTACTAGTCCCCCTCTGGGACCACTTCTGAGGTCCGTTTGGTTTGTCCTCCCACTTTTGAGATGGTTGGGTCCCTTATAGAGGATAAAGCCTCCATGTCCTTGTGCATTATAGAATCCTACAAACCCACCACAGCTGAGATCTCTACACACCTGCAGGCTGGATAATCCTTCATGTCATAACATCCTCTAACACAGTAGCTGCTTCTAGTGAAGTAGATTTCCTTATTGGCTTCTGAACACCCTGCTCACGATGACTGAAGTGGTATAATGGTGGAAATTTCATAATGGTGGAAAACCCACCAGGCTTCTCACTCTATTCCTTTCAGTTCATTCTGTGCAGGTCAGAAAAGTATCTGCCTTTATTCCACCACCAGAAGCCAAAACTAAAGAACTGAGGAAATATTTTTGCCATTGCATTCTTTGATATAGACTGTATTCTGTGCCTAATATTCACTGCATGTGCTTTATATCTTATTTAGTAAAGCCAAACATTTTAAATTTAAAAATAGTATTCTGTACTAGAATGGGCGGCTTATTTAAGCATTGCTTATATTTATTTACACGCTTGCATTAGTGTCCTCAAGATAAAAATAAGTATGCTACACTAATAAGACGAATTGAAAAGCCAAGTATACCAATGCCATCTTGATTCAGGTTGCACATTGCTATTACTAGACATATTAGCATTCATCTTCAGTCTTAAACAGATGCTATATTACTGTTCCCTTAGAAAAGTATGTGACTCCTTATATGTCTCTGTGTCTACGTGTATCCAAGTATACAGAAAGAGAATATAATCCGTTTACAATCTTACCCTTGTGAAAAGAGATATGGATCAGAGAGTAGCATTTCTGCAAACTATATGATCTTCATTCATCAAGGTTTACTCTGTGCATTCTTCTTCATGTCTCTTGTGAAGTCTGAGAACTATATATGCAATCTACATAACGGTCTTTCAATTTATTTTGTCTAAGTGAAGTGAAGTGAAGCCTTCAACATAACTAACTATTTTTGTGTGGCTTTCTCAGAGATTTCACTTTGTAATCTCCATTTTAGCATATCTGTCAAAATGTTATATGTCAGAACTGTTCAAATGTCAAAGCAAACATTAATACCAAGATGCACACAAAAAAAAACACCAGAAAAAAAGAACAAAATGACCCTTACATCTGAAAAACTACGCTGGCACCTTGCATCTGGAAACATCAAAAAAATTCTCTCTACAGTACTATTCATGTTTACTTTGATCAATTCTGTAATATCTTTATTGCTGGATTTTTTAGAAAAAGAATCTTGAAAATTTGATTTTTTCTGACTGAAATCAAGAATGACAGCCCTTAAAAATAAAATTTTAAAAAAAGATACTTTTCTTAACAAAAAGTACCAGTTCAGTGACACATGCATCACTACCAGAATCAAGACTGTAGAATGGGCTTCTAGACCTCAGGCCATCATTAACTGACAGAACAAAAAGCAGGATAGATTTATACTTTGAGTGCCATTGTCCTGTATTTTACCAGTTTTTAAAATAATGTAACTATGCAGACTGCTTCTCTAATACCAAAGGATTGCTCTTGTTGTTGATGTGTTTTGCTTTGTATTTTTGTGGTTAAGATGACCCTTTGTTAATCATAAAATTCTTGATTTCCCGTCACACTGTCCCTGAAGTTCTTAAATAGAAACAAGAGCTCTATTTTCTGTGTAGCTGCTGAGAAAATAACGTCAAGGCAACTGTGGGCTTGGGAAGATTCTGAAGTGTTTCTGAAGCCTAAAACTAATAAGACTGTGGAATGTCACTACCCTAGAAGGTGTCAGACATAAGCTCTGTATTAAATCTGACTCAATAATAGGGTTTGAACTTCATGGGAAGCTTTCTAAAATTTGAGTTTATTCCAAAAAAAGGGCTGAAGTTAAATAGCAAGCAAACAAAGAAACTCAGCATTTCTCATGGACTGATCTGCAGCTGTCCCATGAAACTGGCATTCTCAGACCAGCATAGAGCAGATCAAAGGTAAATGGCACACCCTTGTACAGTCCAGCTGGAAAAGAACTGTAGAGTGTCAACTTCTGCTTCATAGGATGATCAGACTTACCTATTTCATGCCTGTCAAGCATATTTTTAGGCTGCCCTCAAAGGCCTTCAGTTTTGGAGATTCATAATATCCTTTGGGCAATTTGTTCCAGTTGTTTATGTCCAGTTGAAATCTCTATTGCTGCACTTAAACCCATTATTTCTTCTCCTATTCATCCTGGACATGGAGATTAAGATATCTGTGTGAAAACAAGAAAATCAGAAAATTACTATTTAGATGGTATGCATTTATTGTTTTGACATTTCTGTTACAATCCCATTAATGTAGATGTTGGTATCCTATATTTATATAGTGTTGTGATTTTTTTTTTTTGGTTATTGAAATATAACAAGTCTAATCTTTTTCTCAGGTAGACTTATTCAGTGAAAAGTAAAAGATTCGTTAACTAAAGTAAGCATTCTGTGGCTTTAGGAAAGAGGTTGATAAATCTGAATATTAAGCAGCATAGTGAAAAAATTATGAGTTGTAAAAATTTAAGAATGTAAGTAGCCATGTTTACATCAAAAATAAAGAACTATGTTTTAAAGTTCTTTTCTATTTAAGGGAATAGGTGCTTATAACTTATTGAAGACTAAGAAATTAGAAACTTTTTTTTTAATATCTTTATCAATCATATATTGTAAATAATTACTTACCTAAGATGCAAACAATATTTTTAGTGAAGGTGAGTTTATCGTCTTTACAGCTAGCGCTCTTCCTTCTTACACAACGGAACTTAATTCTACCTTCTGGAGTATTCATAGTGACTCTCAATGCTTTGCGTGAAACACAGGACACCGTTTGGTTCATAGCAGCCAAAGTTTTATGCAACCCCAAAAAAATACACATAAAAAGAGTATGAACTATTCTTCAATATTCCTAGGTTTCTGTAAAAGAAACACCTCCATTTATAAAATATTTTAATGCAATGAAAATAATAAAATCTCTGAAAAAGTATTTGTGGCTCCCTTGCCTCTTGTGGCCTCTATACCATATTCATATCTACACTGATCAGTGTAGAATTAAAAACCCAATTTGTACATATTTCAGTGTCAATACTAACCTTGCTCTTTATGAATTTAATGCATCAACTAATTCCATTAACCTTGATTTGTGTTGCTGGTTCTACTGAACAACCTGGGTTTTTGTTTGTTTTTTTGTCTTTAACTTTTTGTTTCATGGGGGATTTTTTTATTATCAGATTTCAAGTAGTTTCTATGTAGATCTCAAAATAAAACTTCTTACTGAACATTTCTTGAAGGTGGTTATTGATTGAACTATTTTTAAGTTCAATTTTTTTTTTTCGCAAATCACATAACTCAAATTCTTTGAAAATGGTGACAGTAAGATGCACATTTTACTACTAAAATGACTTGATAGCACAATGGTTATCAAGTAATGTGAAGTCATTACAGGATACTTAAACTTGCTACACTCAATCTTGCCAAAGGCCAAAAAGTAAGAGCACCTTATATATAAGTAAAGACAAGAATTCATTGTTAGTATAAATGAAATATTAAGAGTCTAATCATTATTAGTTTAGATCTAATTGTTAGCAAAAAAAGAGAGAATGTGGATAATATCATTGTGCACACGCTTCTCAGATTCAGCCCCTATTCCCGGTGTTATCCTCCCAGTGCTCGTCTAGTTGTTGGTTTCATTCTGGTATGTGTGTGTGAGTTGGGGGTGAGGGGGCTGACAGTGATTGACAGTGAGTTGTGAGCCTCTGGAGTCCTTTACAGGGAGGACTATGGTGTTTGTGTTGACTGGTCTCTCTTCCTCTCTCTAAGGGTCTAGTTGGGGTTGTTTTGACGTGTTAACCTACATGCTTTTACAGCCTTGCTTTCTTCATTGGTCTGCAGCTCCATGTTACATCCAAATGCACTAGGTATGATGCCCTTTACATATGTTGGATTTTTTTTTGTTTTGTTACCCCTAAAACCAATGTTTTCCAGCTCCAAGTCTCCACTTCTTTAACTGACAAAGGATGAATTGTTCACACCTGTGGTGACCCCAGTGCCAAGTCTGTGCCCCATCTCTTACCACCTATGTCTGTGCTCCTCTGCACCACATCCTGTGTGAATTATATCTTTGTTAATCTTTACTTATATATATGCCAAAATAGGAGGCAGAACATAACTTTGTCCATCTTTTATAGATATATTCTTTTTAAAAGGAAGACTTTTTTCAGCTGAACACTCTTGTTATGGAATCAAAGCTACTGTGAATGGAGAAAAGAACTTGTTTCCTAAATCTTTCAATAATGAAAAAAAACCCCAAAACTTAAATTTCTAAAAGAAAACCCCACATCTAGGATAATTGCCAAGGTAAAAGATTAGGGTAGTGGTGGGGCAGAAGGGTCGGCTTTATCTCTAAAGTATTGGCACAAAATGCTGAAGAAAGACATTTTTCACACAACTTTGCAAATGGAGGAAAAAGTAAAAGAAAAAAAACTGGAATATTCTATCAAACAGAAAAGTATTGTAAAAAAAAAACAACAGATGGATAACATTGAAAACTTACACAGAGGGGAGTTATGAATTAAAGAATAAAGAGAGAATTCAGAAAAGATAATCCCAGTGAATTTATTCAGAAAGTGTCTGGAGATTTGCTTCATCAAAAAAATGCAGAGGAAATCACAATTGACAGGCATTGTACCTTTCCTCCAGTTCTGGCAGCAGGCCAATGTATGTTATAGTGAGGTGCTGTTATGATTGCCAAATGCAGGGCATTTTGAAAAACAGGGGAACTGAATATAAGACATTTTCAAGGTCATATAATATGATATATAGAGAATCCTCTATCTTGATCTTCAAAATGGGCAAGGCACCAAATGTAATAAAAGCAGGCTTCAAAGAAGCAAGCTGACGAACACCATGAATTTGAGATGGAGATCTTGTTCATACACTATGAAACAGTCTCGCATACTAGCAGGAAAAAGGAGAAACTGACTGAAATTTCTGATACTGATTTTTTAAAATAAAAACACAACAAGAAAAGCAGAGAAAATCATCCAGAAGTGGTACAGGCATGGGTTGTGAGTGAGAGACAGGTAAGGGTGAAAGCAGCTAAAAGAACCACTTATGACTGCCGTGCATCTGGAGAACTGAACTTAATAAACAGACCCCCTCCCTTTTCTCCCAGTTCTCTTCATCCAGTGAGTAAGAAGTGTTTCCTTGTAACAGAGTTTTGTGTTCCTCTTTACGTTCAGAAACATGAATACTTATTATAATTTAAAAAGTACGCATATTTTAACTCATAATTTATCATCTACATAAGATGTCCAGTGGATCTTATTATTTCTAAATTTTTAATGTCAGATACTGTCAGGTAAACATACTTATTCTGAATGTTCTTTATCATTCAAAGCTTTCAAGGAGAGATAAAGACAAACACTAGGGGAAAGTGTAATTCCTCTGTTTAGAAAACAGTTTTGACACTTAATTCCCTACTAAGGAAAAAAAAAAGCAAGCAAAAAAAATGAACTAGTAAACAAATGATTAATTCTCTCATAAAAAGAACCCCCAAACAATAATATTAGTCAAAGGTAAATGTAAAGATGAGAATAAGAAATTATGATAATAAGAAATATTTAAGAGATGAGCAGAAAGAACTCTGAAAATCCTGCTATGCTTGTTTATATTCTGGCTTCCTTCTGAGTAGCCAAATAGTGCAAATTTTACAGAACAATCTGAATTCATCTAGCATTGTCAAGATACCATATAATTAGTTGCCATAAATGTTTGTGAGTACTTAGTCTTAGGATATGTGAAAATTATCTGCGAGTGATACATGAGTAGGAATTGCAAAGAGAAAACAATAGGCACACGATTAATCTTCTTTTCTACCACTGTACATTTTTTGTTTGAATGTATACTTGTGATACAAACCTACCACTTAAAAGCATTCTACTGAAATTAAGCTTTGTAGTCTTTATACCATTTAAGATTTTCAGAGTGTTTTTTTTCTCTTGACTAAAACACGATACCATTCCAGTGAATAAGTTAGTTAGAACTGCATGATGCACTCAACAGTGATAAAATTTCTTGGAATTGTTTTGGAAACTGCAAGCTTGTGAGTGAAAGAAAAAATAAATTTTAAAGTAATTTGTTTTTATTACTGTGAAATGGTTCCTCAGTGATCTGAAATTGTCTCAGTGTCACAGGATTTAATAAAATAAACTGACAAGGACAGATATGGTCCAGTTTGTGGTAATATGTGACATAATCCTTCTCTATTAGCAATATTTAATAAAGGCTTTTCAGAAAAGGCAGAATAGCTAGTGCAAAACAATTAATTTCTAATTAAATGTATTTGTCAAAATAGAAAAGATTTCTGCTCTGTAATTCATCAGAACAACTTAAAATACAGATTTACACTTGTGTTTCTTCACACAGAGAAACATACCATGACATTAAATTCTAGGAAAATTCTTACTAATTCCATAAATGGTTCTATTAACTTTTTTAAATACTCATTACAGTTGGTAAATACATGAATTCACATTATATTGTTTTATTACAAAAAGAACTATATAAATGTAGGTAGTAGTTTATATGCTCTGGTTTGGCTGAGATTTTAATTGCTTATACAACTTTGTAATATATATTCCTATGCAACATTTGGATAGTCAAAATGACTACTATATTTTTCCTGTATTGTAATTACAGAATATCTGTACAATTCATGCTATTGTCAATCGGTACTGTAACAAAAAGCAGTACCTGGCTATAAGACATTTACTGGAGTAGCCTTCTAAACCTTAAACTTTTCAATATTTCTTTTTTTTAAAGCAATTTTGAAGCAAGTAGGATAAAAAGCATAAGAGTACATTTTGCTGATTTCAGCTATCGGTTAGTATGTGTCTAGCACTTTATATGCAGCTATTTGGGGATATCTCATTAAAAGAAAAAAAATTGATATGTACCTTTTTTGGAATAGAACACTAGACAATGTAGATGTAACTATGAGGATTCTGTCATTTTGAAATGGAATGCTATTTTACATTGAAAAAATTTTATTTTTTTTTAGGTAACATTTGATCTAATAACTTGATGAGAACTTAAATGCTTAAAGTTAATAACATCCCTCCACATTTAAAAGACCTTAAGATAATGACAACCACTCTGATTGACCTTCCCAACCACATTAATGACAGAGACCAAAGAATCTCTTCCAGAAAATTCCCTGTGTCAAGCCTGAAACTTCTATGTAAGCTATTGTGCAATTTTCAGAGACATCCAGGTCTGGATATCTAATGAAGGACTTCATATAGTGGGAATTCCTTACCATATTGTATCCCTAGATAGACTCGTCCAATGATTAATCATCTTCACTATCTATATTGTCTGCTTTATTTTGCTTTTGTTTCCAATCAACAATTAAAAATTTGAGGTAACACCTATTTTCAGGAGTTATTTTATTATATGCTCAATTTTAACCTTTGAACAAGTCATGTTTTAAGAATTTTCATAAGCTTCTCATGTACAAGCTTCTTAGAACTCAGATGATTATTGTAGTACTTCTCGATGCTCCTTCTTGAAGTAAATTTAGTATTCCAATAGTAGTTTCTGTATTATTGCATACAAAGTTCCTGCTGCCTTCCAAAACTCACTCAGTTTGGAAATCATTCTGCTTCCATTAAGCATTAGGTGACAAGACCAAGTGCAAGGTCCTCCATCTGGGTCGGGGCAATCCCAAGCACCGATATAGGTTGGGCAGTGACTGGCTTGAAAGCAGCCCTGAAGAAAAGGACTTGGGGGTGCTGGTGGGCGAGAGACTCAACATGAGCGGTCAGCATGCACTAGCAGCCCAGAAAGCCAATCGTATCCTGGGCTGCACCAGGAGAAGCGTGGCCAGCAGGTCGAGGGAGGTAATTCTCCCCCTCTACTCCACTTTCATGAGACCCCATCTGGAGTACTGCATCCAATTCTGGAGCCTCTACTCCAAGAGAGATACGGATGTGCTGGAACACATCCAGAGAAGGGCCATGAGGATGATCAGAGGGCTGGAGCACCTCTCCTATGAGAACAGACTGAGAGAGTCGGGGTTGTTCCGTCTGGAGAAAAGAAGGCTCCGAGGAGACCTTCTAGTGGCCTACCAGTATCTTAAGGGGGCCTACAAGAAAGCTGGTGAGGAACTTTTTAGGATGTCGGGTAATGGTAGGACTAGAGGGAATGGATTAAAACTCGAGATGGGTCGATTCAGACTGAACATTAGGAAGAAGTTCTTCACCATGAGGGTGGTGAGACACTGGAACAGGTTGCCCAGAGAGGTGGTGGAAGCTCCGTCCCTGGAAGTTTTTAAGGCCAGGATGGATGGGGCTCTGAGCAACATGATCTAGTGGGAGGTGTCCCTGCCCATGGCAGGGGGGTTGGAACTAGATGATCTTTAAGGTCCCTTCCAACCCGAACCATTCTATGATTCTGTGATTCTATGATTATTTGACAATGCAAGGAGCTTCTAAAAGTCAACTCCCATTTTGTGGGAACTGGGGACATCAGCAGCACCAGATCAAATGAGCTGCTAGCAGGTGAACACATGATTTCAGCTTTCATAAAGAACTCTCCTGGGTAATCCATGACTAAAATTAAGCTGTGTGACTGTAACTCAGGCAGAAATAAGGCATTCATTTAGTCTTAGTTTCTTTTTACATAGGTAATAACGAGGGAACTAATCAAAACCCTCTATTGTTACACTAAAATCTTGTTATTCTTAAAAACGGAACACACCTTTTACCTGCAAACCAGAATATCATTAGCTCAGTTAAACTCTTAACAGCCCCCCCAAAAAATAGAGCAAACATTAGTACTGTTATAATAATACTAATATTCACACAACAATACTAATAATAACACTCCAAATTCATACAGAATTGCTCATTTTTACTAACATTAAAATTGTTATACAAGAAAAGTGTCTAACACCAGCCCCTCCTTTCTGGTATTACGTGTCCCTGCCCAGGTACCTGAGGTCTGCAGGCTGACAAAACCAGTCTACTTCAGCCCAGAGGTTTGGGTGTCACTGCAAGGGACAGCACCCCATGGTCTCTTCTCTAACAAGTGAGGCGTCCATGGCAGATGTGGACCCCTCAACCCAGGGCCCTGCTCAGAGCTCTGAGGGTGTACTTCTGGATATACAGAATGCTGTGTGTTAGTCACAGAATATTGTCAATCAGAAAGGACCTCTGGAGGTCTCTAGTCCAAACCTGCTCAAAGCAGGTCTAATCAGATCAGGTTACTCAGGGCTGTGTCTAATCCAGTCTTGAAGACCTCCACAGACATCCCAGAAACTCACTGAGCAACATGTTCCAGTGTTTGATTACCCTTACAGTAATATATGCTTCATTATATTTAATTGGAATTTTCCGTTTTCCAACCGGTGTCCATCGCTTCCCATTGAACTTCTGTTAAGAGTCTGGCTCTGTCTCCTCTGTATCTTCTGATCAGATAGTTGTAGTCAGCAATAACATCTTCCTGTAGCCTTTTCTTCTTGAGGCTGAACAGTCACAGGTCTCACAGCTTCCCCTCATATGACAAATGCTCCAATACCTTAATTATCTTCATGGCCTCCTCCATTATATCCATGTCTCTTTTATAGTGGGGAACTCATACTGGGTCACAACACTCCAGATATGGCCTCACAAGGACTGAGAAGAGGGAAGGGATCACGTCCCTCAATCTGCTGGTAAGACTTCATTATGCAGCTGGGATGCTGTTGGCCACCTTTGACACAAGGGCACATTACTGGCTAATGATAAACTCTCAGATTCTTCTCTGCAGAGCTGTGTTACCATCAGCTGACCCCCAACTAACCCCAGGTGCATAGGGTTATCGCTCCCCAAGTGTTGCCAAACTTCATGAGGTTGCCATCAGCCCATTTCTCCAGCCTGTCCAGGTCCTTCTGAATAGCAACCCTGCCCTCCAGTGTACTGACCACTTCTGCCAGTTTGGTGTTGTCCACAAACTTGCTGAGAATGCACTCCATCCCATTGTTTAGGTTGTTAATGAAGACAATAGAAGATACTGATCCCAGCACTGATCCCTGAAGGGCTAGTTACTTGTCATCTTCTGTACCTTGAGCCCAGCAGTCCAGCTAGTTTTCCACATCAACCGCTTCTCCAGATCATATCTCACCAATTTGGTGAGAAGGAGACCATTGGAGACTGTGTCAAAGGTTTTGCTAAAGTGAGGGTATACAGTGTGAATAGAAAGGAGCATATAGAAGCTACTTGTTTCTATGAGGAGAATTTTCATACCACAATTCAATTCACTTACTATGATTAAGTTAGATTCATATTTGAATCTTATCTCACTAGTGTATTCAAAGGTCTGTGCTAAACAAGCGGTTTAAAGAAAACAGTTTTGCATAGTTTTGAACTAAGATTTCAGACAAAAGTGCTGCTATAATTCTGAATACCATGCTTATACATAGTAAACAATAACAATGGTAGCAGATGTCTCATGGGTTTGGAAACTCATTTGTGTCCTATTCAGCCAGGCAGCGAAGAAAAACAGAGCATTACACTTGAGTCTGTCACTAAAACAATATCTCAGAGCACAGATCCTAACCTGTCCTACTCCTAACAGCCAGTAAGCTTCAGGACTAATTAGTTCACCCTTTTGCATTGCTCTAACAGTACAGAAGACAGATAATTCATATGAATCATCAGTTTGACAGCATATTTTTCCCTTGACGTAGACAGGGACTTCCTAGATTCAAATTAGAAACATTTAAATGTCATACAGAAAACAGAATCGCTGGAGAGATTATGAGTTTTTCAGAAAACAGAAATTATGTTGACTGTTCAAAATAAAGTTATGGTGTCATGGAGGTTATAAGGAAATCTTGCTATTAAAATGTGATAGTTTTTTGATGACTGCTTAAAGGAAGGATATAGCCTGGTTATTTCGTATTATATGTGATATAGATAAAAATCATAACTCTTGGAAACAGGTGCATGACTCACACTTGACAATAATCTGGCATAAATCTCAATCCTACAATTTCTTTTGATTTTCCTGTGGAAGGACTTTTAACCAGTATTATGTCTAACATGAGCAACAGACCCACTAGATCTAGTTCCCCTTTCCCCCCCGGGGGGCTTCTTTAACAGTCAGTGAAATATTTAATGGTGTAGGTCCGCTCAGTCACTGAGTTTCAAGGTAGACCCTCTCTGAAGGCAACCCACTAGGTCATATCTGCAGATGACTAGTTGGGGAGGTCCTGGACCACCTAAAGAATTAATCACTGAAATACTTGGGATGTGGACACAGACACAGCCCTGATACCCAGCTACAGCCCAGTTATAACTATAGGAGAAACTTGATTTTCATACTTACAACTCATGTATTACTTAAATTACATAGTTCTTGCATTTATACTTTGTTGAGTCTTTAGAGTTGTTAAGCCTTTTCAGAATCTTTAAGTTATAACACTGAAAGATAATTATCATGTTTAATTTTATAGCCCACGAAAAAGACTAGTTGTCAAAAAAAAAAGAAAACAAACCAAAACCAAACAATACTGAATTAGTTAAAAACATTTGTTTATTAAACTTATTTTATAGATTTCAGTGAACATACATAGATGTGTAGATAGATAGATAGATAGATCAGCCACAGGACTGTACAATCATAGAGTGGTTTGGGTTGGAAGGGATCTTTAAAGATCATCTAGTTTCAAAGTCCCCATCAGTGGCCATGGGCAGGGACATCTTTCACTAGATCAGGTTGCTCAAAGCCTCATCCAACCTGACCTTGAAAACTTTCAATAATGTGGCATCCACAAATTCTCTGTGAAACCTGTTCCACTATCTCACCACCTTCATCCAAAAAAATTTCTTCTTTATATTCAATCTAAACCTACCCTTTTCCAGTTTAAAACCATAGCCTCTTGTCCTGTCACTACGGGCCCTAGTAAAAAGACTTTCTCCATCTTTCTTGTAAGCTCCTTTTGTATATTGAAAGGCCACAATCAGATCTCCCTAGAGCCTTCTCTTCTCACGTCTGAACAACCTCAACTCTCTCAGTCTTTCTTCATAGAAGAGATACTCCAGACCTCTGATTTTTTTGTGGCCTTTCTCTGGACCTGTTCCAACAGGTCCATGTTCTTGTGCTGAGGGCCCCAGAGCTGGATGCAGTACTCCAAGTAGTGTCTCACAAGAGTGGAGTAGAGGAGAAGAATCACCTTCCTTGGCCTGCTGGCCATGCTCGTTTTAATGCAGACCATGATATGATTTGCTTTCTGGGCTGCATGTGCACATTGACGGCTCATATTAAATTTTTATTTCACCAATATCCCCAAGTCCTTCTCTGCAGGGCTGCTCTCAATGAATTCATCCCCCAGTCTGTATTGATACTGAGGATTGCCCAACCCAGGTGCAGGACCTTGCACTTGAATTTCTTGAGGTTCACCTGGGCACACACTTCAGGAGCCTATCAAGGTCCCCCTCTCTAGCAAATCAACTGCAACATTAGGCTTGGTGTCATCTGTAAAACTGTTGGGGGTGGACTCAATCCCACTATTTCATTGATTAAGATACTCAATTTTATTAGTTCCAGTATGGATCCTTGAGGGATACCACTTGTTACTGGTCTTTTGGATGTTGAGCCACTGACTAACATTTTGGATGTGACCATCTGTTGCGTGAAAAGGGGACAGAGGGACAAAGTGGTTTTGGCAGAAACTAAACCCCCTTGCATTCTAACACTCCTCACCAAGGTGGGAGGCTAGGTGCGGCTAGGTTTAAATTCTGAGTGATGCCCAATTCAGCACTATCAGTCCAATCGCGTTTAACAGGTATTAAACTATTACGATTTTGGATACACTAATAGTGGACTGCAACCTTAGTCTAGTCATGCTCATGAACCAGCACGGCCACTCTCGAGTCTTTGGTCGCGTTCGGTGAGAAACTAAAACGACTAGCTACTTAAAACAGTGCAGTTTATTTAAGCAACAGATATACAGGTTCTTAGGATTGCCGGTGATAAATACACTGTCTGCAAAGCACGTGCAAGTTAAAGTATGGTTATATATGTATGAAGCGCGCGACTAAGTTATAAAATACAGCCTGGCTATAAATGTAGAAAGAGAGTCTCTAAAGAAACTTTCTAAGTTTCCCGAGAAAGCATTCGGTATAATCTAAGTCTTACCCAAAGGCGTCCCTGTGGGGGGGAAGAGAGGCTCAGCCCGTCGACTGATCCCAGAAGTCAGAGGTGGTGTAATTCTCTGCGATGGTGTCTTCCCTGATACCCCCCCTCTCTCGGGCTACTTTTATACTATTTTTTTATCTTTAAAGGTGGAGTTTGAGTGGCTTTAGTCATAAATGTTTTCATTTTAATTGATATGCTCAAGGAGAAGTTATCGCACCTTGGGGGCGGATAGCCTCCAGGATGGAGGGGTATTTTGGTAAATTTTGATGAGCAAGGTTCGCACGAAGGACGGCATCTCATCAACATTTGATGAAATATTGGCTCCGATGGGTATGTAGGCCGCTTCTCTGTTTTCGTAGGCAGCTTATCCGTAGTGCCATCCTGTTCCCATCACAAGGGAAGGCCACGGAAGAAGCGTGTTTCGTTCCATCCCTCGTGTGTTTCCCAGCACCGGGTATCGCAGATGTCGCATTCTTCACATGCCAGCTGCGGCTGCATTCTTTCTCAGGAGCCTCTTGATTTCTTGTAATTTTCCTTTGTGTGTGAACAATGCTATACCTTTTGTATTATTTTTCTTGCTAGGCCAATTTAGTAATTATTCCACACCATCCAGCTGATTCATTATTGATCCAATATTCCATCCATCGAATTCATATCTCTCCAATTTAGCAGGCAGAATGTTGTGAGGGTCTGGATCTAAGGCCATACAGACATCTAGATAGAGGACATCTGTAGCTCTTTCCTTGACCACTGATGTAGTCACTCCATTGTAGAAGGCCACTTGAATAGTCAGGCGCAAATTGCCTTTGGTGAAGACATATTAGGTGTCAGGATATGTTATGGAATCCAAGATTCATTTTTCATATTATATGAGAGTTGATTGATTGCTCTGATTAAAGAAGATATTTTTTAATCTACATTTCCATTTTGAATGAATCTGTAGCAGAATAGCAAGTTACTTTGTTTCCTGTACTTCTTTCTTCATGGATTCCATTTAGCATATAAACATTTCATAAAATCCAGATGAAGAAAATAGATTGATTTACTGCCAGTAATAATTTATACATAGCTAAAGCTAAGGCTACGTAAAATCATGATGTAGGAGTACAATGGCAGTAGAAGATCCCTTCGGTGAAATGGTTAGAGCTAAAGACAGAACAACCATGTTATTTGTATTTAAGGGATTTTAGTTTGCATTACGTCTGGTCTTGTCCCATAGAGCAGGATTGCATTAGGCAGATACCTGGAGCTCATTTTCCATTTTAAAGTTTTCCTAAAAGAATTCTGACAGTTCTCTAAGACTGTTTGATGGTGTGAACAAGAGGACAATAAGTGGGTATAATCATGTTCTGTTCATAGGCAAATTCAGCATCAGTGCAAATGCAGATACACATGGTCAAGATGCTCTTGTTTGAACTTTTTTTGCTTTTATATATAAAACTTATTACAAAAGGGACTGATTTTACTTTGATGTCATAAATGCCTAAAAATGGTGAGGAACAAGAAAACGTCAACAACAGTAAATGGTAAAACACCCCTGAAAAGTATGTAAGCAATGGATAATCTGCACTTTAAAGCATAGTATTTGAGTACTTTAACTCTTCACATTATTGTAATATTTTTTTTAAATAATATACTGTTTATTGTTAAGAGCATAATTATGCTTCCAAAAGCATTACATCTCCTATGGGGAAAAAGTGTTTTATGAGATTTTAAATCCTACTCACACCATCGACTCCTTCAATCCTTGAAAACAATGGATCAGCCTTTTAAGTACCATGAATACGGAAAAAATTATTAACTTATCTATGGACAAAATAGATTACTTTTTACATCACGGAGCAATTTTGTTCTGAAATCCTATGTATTAAAATATTTTTCCTTTTTTTTTTTTTTTCCAGTGAAGTTTCTAGACCAGTCTTCACAATAAGGTAACAGATACAGGAAACTGAGTTATTAAACCTGTTTGTGAAACCGCTGTAACAAGAAAAAAAAAAAAAGACCTGGATTTTCATCTTGTATTTCGAATGACTATTTGTATATTTGTAATAAACGGGGGGAAAGGTGGTGCGTGTATGCAAAACTTGGCCATCAGAATAGCATTTTCCATTGACATTGAAAAAGAGAAAATTGTTTAAATAGCTAAGTGGGAAATCTCACAGTCCTCATAATAAAATAGAGCTATCAAATACATTCATTCATGCTCATCAATCGGTGCACATATAATTGATAATGATTTTATCTGTTTGAATAGAGTAGGAGTAAGAAAGAAAACCTTCTGACGTGATAAAAGAGAAGAACTGAGGAAGATTAATCAGAAGAAAGGACAAATGTAAGGATACAGGAGAAGCACAGACATAAAATAAGCAATACTTCTAAAAAAGAAGGAAAAACCTCTGAAAGAAAAAAACAAACCGACCAACCAACTATGAATTTGGTTTACCTAGCTGGAATGGAACTTTAGATTATTTCCTTCGCAATACATTTTTTTTCTGCAGTTCATGCTTCATTTCCTGTGAGGTTTCCAATTACAATAGTGAACAACATGTATGAAGTAGAGTGTTTGCAACTTACTTATTACAGAAAAAGAACTCTAAGTATCTGATTCAATATCACATGCAAGAAATAAAAATACAAATGTATCAAGGAAAAATAGTTTATATGAATGTGGGAGAAATTCCTATAAAAATAAAGGATATCTGTTCTGCACTGGAGACGGTAGAGGTTTCTTTCCGTATCTCGATAAAAAAGGCACAACAGCACAGTAAATTTTTTTTAATAATAAGATAGAAATAGGAAGAAAAGCATAGATGGTGAGTAAATCTTACATCCCTTCAGATGTTGTGAGCCCCACTTTCATGCAGCTTTGTATAGACACACAGTGGACAGACAAAACGTGTTATGCAGAATTCCCATCCATGGAGAGGTTCAGTCTCCCTCCCATACTATGGTGCCCATTATTTAGTGTAACAAGCAAAACTTTATTTCTTGTCTTGACACATATGACTGTTGTCTCTTTCTGTCCACCAGAGCATATATGGCTGCATGTATCAGGGAGCTACACCCAGGAGCAGCACATGTTCTGGTCATCCCAGCATGTTTTCTGGCATTATGACATAGGTAAAACTATACAGTGGTCACTCATGCTAACATAAGGATTATGAGACCTAATACAGGTGACATGGCTTGCCTGCAATCATTAATTCCTCAAATATGGTATCGTCAACAATACTGTCAATACAATATAATTTGTGGAATCAATCAATATACTGTAGAAAGATGCAAAAAAACTTAAAAAAAATAATATATATATTTTACAACTGTTTAGCAGCACTAGTAATCTGTTAACACCTACGGGAATAAAAGCTAACCTTTATTTTTTTCTTAAGTATGAAATTTTACCTTACAAAGCTGCAAACAGAGAGAATACACACGTACATATAAATATCTCTATCTATATTTAACAGCTTCCTTCAAAACCCCTTTCTTAAGTTTGGAATCCTTCAAGGGTACCATTATTGTCTTGTTTATTTACACAATAGTTCTGTTTGAGAAAATGAATCTCATTGTGTTAACCTACGTGATTATTAACATGAAACAAGGGTCAGCATATTACTCCTAACCAAAAATTTCAACAGCTTATTGAGGATAAATACTTCTCTGATTAAGATCTATGGAGCATATTGTATTGCTTGCAATAATATACGTATACACAAATACATATACATACGCACATGCACATGCAAATACGTATGGAAATACAAATACAACCTACTGTCTGTCTAGCTGGACAATTTTTTTAGTTCATAGATGTTCCCGTGGTACACTGAAGATTGCTGGAGTTCGGTTTTGAGACAGGTGCTTGAGAGAGACTGTTTTTATAGTTACTTTGCCCATATGTTTTAATAGAGATACTCACTTTTGATTTCAATGGATCTTTCTCCTTTTTCCTTTTTTTTGCAATCTTCATGAAAATGCTTATTCTGTGCTTTAGAAATCTCAGTTAAATCTTAAAATTAATATATAGAAATATAGTACTAGTAATACTTTTGGGTCACTGGGTCAGTTCCATGCTATTAAGACAATGACAGTATGTAATTCTTTTCATGATATATCAAATGTTTGCTTGAATGTAGCTACAATTTTTTTTGCTCATACTTCACTGAGAGTGAAGCTGCTAAAGAATATAACTATATGATGAATGGAAAATGTCCTTTCCAGTCTGAATGTATTCATGGGCAGTTTATATCCATATACTCTTGTGTCAAGATTGTGCTTAGTTTGGGTAGTTATCTTCCATCATTTGTAGATGTATAGATTGCAGTTATATCTCATAAACAGTCGAAGATCTATTAGCCTCTGATCTCATTATTCTAGTAACCCTTGCATGCATTTATTATAGCATAAATTCATTTTTCTTCAAGTGAACTACCAAAACCATCTGCTGTATTTTAGACAATGTCATATGAGTGACTTGTACAATGCCATTCTAACTATGGCTTTTTCTACATTACCTATAATTATTCATTTTCTTAATATGTAACTTTAGTTCTGCTCTGGGGATAATAATTCTAATTCTCATTTTACTAAAACACAATGTTAATTTTAAGTATCTCTGTTCCAGTCAATGAAACAGTATTGGTATGAGAGAAGCCCTGGCACTGATGACTTTGTCAGATTCCTGTGTGCCGCAGGCTGGGATGATTACAGAGAAGTCTATCTACTGTGACTTGGTATTCTGCTAGCACAAATTAAATCTCATGTGTTAGTGTAATATTTGCTTGTAGGTAGAGAAAGACTAGAAAAACCAGGAGAGGCCAGCACCCCAGATTAATAAATACCTTATAGAAGAATGAAGTCCTGGTGAAGAATTGACAAAATATCTCATCTTGTGAGAAAAAATTTTTACCTGTAGTTCAAGCGTTGCAGATATCAAATAGACAAATTAAGACACATTTTTCCAATGTCATAGGCTTCCTTGCAACTCCTGTAATATCTCATAAAATACATATGAGGGGACCTCCAAGTGAAATTCTTCTGTCACTTTAACAGGGAAGATCTACAGAGAACAATATTTCCTAGCCATCTCACTTGCAACTTTATGTCCTAAAGGGAACAGAAGCAATGACAAAGAGGGTTGCGCTCTGCCTACTCCATGAATACTCAAGAATACAGCTCAGACCATGATCCCACAATATTTATACCATATGTGTCCATGACAGGATTATTAAACCGGACAAATTCAACTCTGATTCTGCATGTACAGAAATGTGCTACTGTTAAGATACCCAGGGCAAACAATGTAAGCCTACTCCTGCTGACTATGTGATTATACTGGATTTATCCTGTCTCTGGAAGACAGATGATGCATTTCTCTTTATAAAAACAGCAGGCAAAAAGTTCAACTGCTAACAGTAATTACCCCCAAGAAAGTACAGGTGCACTTTCCAACTCTCTCACACCTATCACCAAACCATGCCATCATGTAGGACTTCTGTTACTCTGAAGCTGGTATGTTGGTGGGAGGGTGGTAAAGCTAGAGGCTTTTGCTTGCACCTGCCCATCTGCTAGTTTTTCTTCCTTTACATCATTTTTACCCCCTTAATAAAACACTTTTTTTTGGGTCCCTCTTGCATCCACAAAGTAAACCACCCCTGAGGGAAAGATGTTCACTTAACCCAGGTGCCCTAAAGTTGCAGTGTTATGGGATGACAACATGGACTGTTTATAATTGTAAATAATTTTTCATTAGTTTGCCTCTCTCTTTACGTACATAAAGGTTTTCCTTGTTTAGTTATTTATGTAGAATGATAAATTAAAGGTAGTTGGAATATATTTGAGTGGATGCATTTGAAGATGTGCTAAGAGGATGTTTCTTGCTTGTAGACCTACGTGCCAAGAGTCTCTTAATGACAGTAGGAAACATAAAGTCCTTCATGGATGAATATATCTTCAGCCAAAATGGGAGAAGAAGAAGGATGCATAGCTATGACCACATCTAATGTTTCAGATCTCATGCTTTACTGCAGCATTCATGCAAGCAATGCACTACAGCCCTAAATGTTAAATCCACAGGTAACTAGTCTCCTCATGTTCATGAGAATAAAACAGAAATTTCAGATATTATATCCTAACAGCCACTCTTGAGTGATAATGCACGTAAAGTCATTCCCCTAGAAGCATTTCATTAATACTCCTCCTTTACCTACATTTGGCACGTTTCTCTGCCACTTCCAGTCCATCTTATGCATATCATAAATGGCCAAAAAGACTGCTAAAGTTAATTTTTCTCTTTTAAAATTTTGTCCATTGTGTCATGGAGATGGCAGAAAGAAAATACAGTCCTTTGCAAATGATCTTCATGTACATTACTACGTAAATCACAAAATTGTTTAGGATGAATTTGAAATACAGTGCAAAAAAAGCAGATATGTCGTTATTTGGATTCTATACTGGTTTCTTTGATAACTCTACACAATACAATAATAGCAGTGATAAATGTCTTCACTTTTTCAAAGCCAGTTTTTTAAATTGTTATAACTGATATGCTGCTGCTCATCACATTTTATTTAATTTTAATTTGATTTCATTTGAGATAATGAGACCTTTTCACTGAGAATTTGTACCCATTAAACTTGTAAGTATTCATTCAGCTGTTATCTTCCTGGTGCCTGCCAAAAAGCACGGACAATAACAGGAATAAGCAATGTCCTGGATAAACTCTTGTATTTTAATGGCTGTCATTTAGACAAAAAATCCAAACATTTAAGACTTCAGTGAATAGCGTATTTTCCAGTTGGCTTCCCAACAATTTTCTTTATAGACCCTGTCTGGATGGTGTTTAAGTGAACAATACATTTTTACTTATCTACATTGAAAACAATAACTGCATGAAATAAACCTAGACTGCATTTTGCAGTATTAACATAGTTCACTAGGTAAAGGATGAGTGCAAGGGAAATGCTATGTGTAATGCTAACAGTGAATATAAATAAAAAAAGTGAAAAAGAGCTTAGAAAAATTATTACTTACTACTGAAATCTGCATAAAACAGAGCTGTTTGATGAACTATCCAGAGAATAACGTAAGTATTTCTGACATGAAATTATTAGGGACAAATTCTGTTCTTGACTGTTAATAATGTTTTTTTTCATTGTTGGTGAGAGTCATTTACCACATATTAGTGTGACAAATGATTTAAGAAAAAAATAGCTACAAACTTGTACTTCTTGCTTCTATTTAACTGCTACCACTTCTGCATGAGTTGTGAACTTTTATGTCTGAACCTATAAACAGTTTTGATGCTATTAATATTGCTGTCAAGTACTTAGAGGGTATATAGAGTAAATGAATATTAATTAAGTTAATTAATTATTATGTTTTAAAATTATTAATGTTAATAAATAAATGCTAATTGACCAGTAAACTGATACCAACAGATGAGGAGAAGACTGAGGTACTCAACAATATTTTTGCCTCAGTCCTCACTCACAGCCTCTCTTCCCACACCTCTCAAGTGGATGCACCACAAGACAGGGACTGGGGGAGAAAAGTCCCTCCCACTGCAAGAGAAGATCAGGTTCGTGACCACCTGACGAACCTGAACATACAGAAGTCTATGGGACCTGATGAGATGCACCCCAGAGTCCAGAGGGAATTAGCTGACGTAGTTGCTAAGCCACTCTCCATCATATTTGAAAAGTCATGGCAGTCAGGTGAAGTCCCTGGTGATTTGAAAAAGGGAAGTATTGCACCCATTTTTAAAAACGGTACAAAGGAGGACCTTGGGAACTACCAACGTGTCAGCCTCACCTCTGTGCCTGGGAAGATCATGGAACAGATCCTCTTAGAAGCTATGCTAGGGCACATGGAGGGCAGGGAGGTGATTTGAGGCAGTCAAAATGGCTTCACTAAGGGCAAGTCCTGCCTGACCAACCAAGTGGCCTTCTGTGGTGGAGTGACTACACCAGTGGACAAGGGAAGAGCTATGGATGTTGTCTACCTGGACTTCTGTAAGGCTTTTGACATGGTCCCCCACAACATCCTTCTTTCTAAATTGGAGAGATATGGACTTGATGTGTGGACTGTTTGGTGGATGAGGAATTGATTGGATGGTCTCATCCAGAGGGTAGTAGTCAAAGGCACAATGTTGAGATGGAGATCAGTGACAAGTGGTGTCCCTCAGGGGTCCGTATTGGGACCAGTACTGTTTAGTATCTTCATCAATGACATACAGAGTGGGATTGAGTGCACCCTCAGCAAGTTTGTGGACGACACCAACCTGAGTGGTGTAGTTGACATGCCCAGGGGATGGGATGCTATCCAGAGGGACCTGGACAAGCTCAAAAAATGGACCCATGTGAATTACATGAAATTACATCAGTAATCTTATATATTCCTCCTCGCAATAATGTAACCTGTATCAGCAAGTACTGAAAATATTTTTATGCATCAGTAGATTCACAGGACTAATCTGATTAAGATGAACTACATTTCTAACTGACAACTTCAGAGACCTTGACTGCTCCAGGATTCTTTGCAGTGTTCCTGTGAGATTATGAGCTCAAGATGCTCAGTGTTATGGACATATATCAAACCAGGACTAACATTTTAGAATATTCTCAAGACTACTGATCATTCATTAAAGAAAAAGTAATTTAAAGTAAATCTTTTCTTTCAGAGTCACTGGAGGATTAGTATTTTCTGACAAGTACTAATCAACCATTCAGTTACAAGTGTACTTTTCATACAAAAAACTTTCATTTACAGTCTTTTGCTTGCAAAAAGGGGCTTTAAATTGTAATTATAGGCTGCCTTCAAACAGGGTATTCTTGAAAAGAAAACAAATATGGAAGGATGGAGGAATAGAGGGAAAATAAACAGAACTTTAGCATTGACCTGGTATTATCCATATAATTTATTCGTATGATGATTCCTGTCACAGTTTTTGGCCTGTATCACATATTCTCAAAGCAGAAGACCAGGCAGGCTAAGGGAACTGCACATGTACAGAGGCTTTTACCAGTGGCTTATATAGAACATTATGCCCTTGAGGGTATTTTCACATTACAAATACAACCAGTGTTAAGTGAGTTACTTGCTCTCCAATGCAGAGAATGCACACTATTTTGTTTTAGTTACCAGCCGGTGAAAGCTTCTTGTTGCAGTTTGGTGACTAGAACTACTGATCTAGAAAGGAAAATCTCTGCTTTCTATGTTCTTAAGTTTGTTTATCAATTTTATATTAAGCAGTCACTCCATTTAATGTATCGACTGTCCTGGGAGCATGGACCAGAAAGCAGGTCTTTTGCTTTATCAAGGGAAATATCTTTTTTGCTAAAAGTGGCACAGTCTCACTGCAGAAGAGCCTTTCCAGTAATCAGGACATTCAGCTGGGTTTTGAGAGGTGGGTGTGAATTTGACTTCGCCCTCATATGCTTCCTCTTCACTGTTTATTTCACGTAACTTTCCATACTAGCCCTGCTACCTCAAGTAATCTGACTTTTATTTGGAGGATTTCTTACACTGATACCAACAGTCACCCTCAGATTTCCAAAAGCCTCTTTTTACAAATTGCAGCATGTGAGAAATACCTGATTATCATAAACATCTGAAATTCACTTGAGCTAACTTGATTAATCAAGCACTAATGAAGCTGTTATTCTAAACAGATAATACAAAGTTTTATTCATTGGAGTATTGTGTGTACCAGAATAAATATTCCTTTTATTGCTACTTACAACGAGAAGTAATTAAATATTGTATGAATTGGTAACTGTAAATACTTCTCTGTAGCAAACATAAACTTAACATCTGTTATGTTTCCTTTACTGTTCTTCAAGTTCCACCAAAAATTTTCATTTCCAGGGACTGCCAAATAAAATTACAGAGGGCAATGAAAGGTAGTTTTTAAAATGACATTGTAATTTTAAACCTACAGTAGGCCAAGGTTCTGATAGTGTTTATATCAGAAATCTATAATTACTTTTACATCAGGTATAAGAAACCAGTCTAGATTTAAAATTTTTATATAACTTGCTAAGGATGCAGAGTTATGTTTGGGTTTGTTGGGGTTTTTTTAGTTAGTTTTTGATTAATTTTAGGCTTATAGTGTTAATTAGGTATACAAATAGAAATCTATTGCCATTCAAAACTTAAATTTGCAGCTTTCTGAAGTACTGCAAACCATACCCATCTCCAACTGAAAAAATAAAAATAAAGCGAAAAAACAAGAAAAAAAATCCCACAAAACACAAATATAACTTGAAATCTACCTCTACACAATTAGGAATTTGTGTTCATAGTTACTATTATGCATAGCTTAAGGAAACAATGCAATATGCATTTGGGACTGGAGAGGAAGCATGGGAGCATAACTAAGGAAATGTTTTACACCGTCAAAGAGACTGAATACATACATACCTTGTATCTGGTAGAAGCAGACTGAAGTTGCTACTAAAATTTCAATCTGGTGGGGAAAATGTGGTGTGTGGGTACGAAAGTACCCTAGAAATGATCTTCAATTTATCAGTTCCTTGGATTTAAATTATGACAGAATAAATGCCACTTCTACAAACTGCAACCCCTTTCAAATAAGGATTTTTTTTCCTTATTTTTCTGGAGTAGCTCAATTTATTCCTCACACTTCTTGATGAATAACAACTTCTATATAGAACACATGTGCTTTTTAAACTTGATTAAATAAGACCCAAACAATTTCTCAGTGGTCATTCTTTGATTGTCAGTGTCATGTTGCTCTGTAGCAGAACACAATAGGTGCTACTCTGTGGACGTAGAGGTAAGCTTGACTGGGAGCTAGTTTCATGATACTTCAGGAGTGCAGTGAAACGGAATATAACTCATTTAGACCTAGTGGTTCTATTGTATCCCCATGACCAAAAAGGTAAAGTAATCTTTGCCTAATTTCAGCGTATGGTGTCAACCTGAAATACACTCTGTTTTTGTGGCAATCCTGTTGCACTCATACCATCATACTAGTAATGCACTGAGAACATAATGCTTCCTTTACTGAAGGACTTTCGCTGATCTCTTTTTCCCGTGCCATTAACGACTCATAAGGCTATGAACTAAAAATACAGAATGATTCATAAATAGAATGTATAATTCGTCCTATTTTGTGCAAGGATAATCTGAATGTTTTGTGTCACTATTAATGTTGAAAAAAAGCCTGATATTGGGCATGTGCTCTTCAGTATATAGAAAAATGTTTTTTCCCTATGAGAAACTAAAACTCTTTGAAAGAATAAGACCAGAAGAATTATTATTAAAGGTATAATACCTTGTGGTGGTTTGACCTTGTCTGGCTGCCAAATCTCCTATCTTGACATTTTGTCACTCCCCCTCCTCAAGAAGACAGGAGAAGAAAACAAGACAGAAAAGACTGTGAGTCGAAATAAAGACACGGAGATCACTCACCAAATATCATCACGAGAAAATACAGACTCCACTTGGGAAAAATTAATTTAATTTATTGTCCATTAAAAATAGGGTAGGATGGTGAGAAACAATAAAAATTAAACCAAACAGCACCTTCCCCCCACCTCTTCCTTCTTCCCAAGCTCAACTTTGCTCCCAATTTCTCTACCTACTCCCCCGACTGGTGCAGGGGGACACGGAATGGGGGTTGTGGTCAGTTTATAACACCACATTGTCTCTGTTGCTCCTTCCTCCTCACGGTCTCTCCCTGCTTTAGCATGGGGTCCCTCCCACAGGAAATAGTCCTTCTTGAATTTCTCCAATATGGATCCTTCCCATAGGCTGCAGTTCTTCAAGAACTGCTCCAGCATGGGTCCTTTCCAAAGGGTGCAGTCTTTCTGGAACTGACTGCTCCAGCATGGGTCCCCCATGTTTTCACAGGTCCTGCCAGAAAACCTGCGCCTCCGTGGGCTCCTCTCCATGGGCCACAGTTCCTGTTTGCTCTGGTATGGGCTCTCCATAGGCTGCAGCTTCCTTCGGGGCATATCCACCTACTGAAGCATGGAATACTCCGTGGGCTGCAGGGTGGATATCACCTATTAACTATTTCCTTAATTTATATATAAAAAAAATAATTGTCCAAACTCCTCCAATATTCCCATGACATTAGAATAACTTAGCATGTTCTGCAGTTATGTTAAACCGTGTGAAACTGAGCAACATCTTTTCTTTCAACCTGTAGCTGAAGGTGAAGCATAAAGGGTGCAAACTATACTGAACGAGCATAAGGAAAAGAATTTATTGTGAAGTTTGGTTAAACAGTATAACTTACTGATGGGAAATTTTAAGTGCATTTATGGCTTTCATTTCTTAATTAGTGCATCAAATGCTCAAATGTTCTTCTGAATCTGTGAGTAAGAAGATATGTTTAATGATTCTTGCATACAACATACACTCCCAGACATCAGCTGTCTGTTGAAATGAATGCACAGAATACATCAATAGAGACAATGGAAAGGTGCCCTAGAACATCTGGCACATAGATCCATGCACAAAAAAAGCCTAAGAAATGTGATATACCATATGTGAAGCAAAGATTTGAAGAGATAAGAATGGCTTGGAATAAAGATGGCTTTAAAAGTAAAAAGCACATGACCAGAAAAAAAACATGAAGGAAATCAGTGAAGGGTAAAGGTTATAATATTCAAAACCTTGTATATATAAATATTATGTGCTAATGGCATATTTTTACCAAGTTAAGTGAAAACTCCCCAAAATTTTAGTTCATACATTTAAATTGTCTTACAGTTATTATACATATCCAAGTTATTTATTAATGAAATAGGTTTTTTTCTTCCCATTGAAGGAAAGGTCTCTTCACAATTTATTTCACAATTAAATGTAGTAAAATTCTTCTCTGTGTTTTTCAGACCTGTCAGCTTTGAAACATATTTGTGGGTTTTTTTCCATATTCTTGTTGTTCTTAGTTTTTCCTAATGCTCCTTTTCTTGTTGTTTTGGGTTATCTCCTGTTCCCTTCCCCCCTGAAATTGCTATTTTGTTTGTTTGGTTTTTTTTTAGATCATTGTAAGCCAACATAAGGTGATACACAAAGAAATATAAGGAAAAGTGTAAAAGGATTTCACCTTTCCAGTTTCTTCTCCTTTGCTGCGGGCATCCCTATTCTTTTTAACTCCCCAACAGTGTCTATTAGAAGGAAATTACAGAAAGCACTGCACAAAGCTTGATTTTATTTGAAATGTCTTCATCAGTTTACCACTGCTGTAGCTCAAAATATTTGACATTTTTTCTATCTAAAAGATAGCGTTGTGAAACATAACAACCTGATGAGCATTTCAATCTCTAGCTCATCTTCAGTGGGGAATTTTCCCTAAGTATGCAAAATGATAATTCTTGTCAACACTTCAAAGTCTTGCCCATTAAAACTGACATTGACAAAACTATAAACGTGAAAACTGTATTTTTTCCAGAGTTTGTTTCTTAGATGTCCCTCTGACTTACAAATTACCCTGAATCTGAAACAGGCTGTCTTGGCTGTCAAGCTGAGGGAAGCAGAATTAACATGTAACAGAGAAGGAACCTGAGGTCTCATGAATAAAATATATGAAACCTACATGTAAATAATGACACTTAAGCATGCACACACACATTTAATATTGTTTTGGATTGCCCTTTTTTTTCTATAAGGTAACTTCATTTTTCTTCATAAAAGAACTCCTAAAAATATATTTTCAATGAAGTGTGGAAGTTGCTTATATAGTTTGAACAGAATAAGTCACTGAAACTAGAAAACAAGAGTCTGAGTATGAATTCCAGAGGGGGTTTTAGTAATACGGTTTATTCTCAATAGTAGTAATTTTAGTCATATTAAAAAAGTGCAGATGACAGAAAATGTGAGATTCATTAAAGAAAACAAAATCAAGTAACTCCATAACCACACATATTTGTATTAATTCATTAATTTCTTATTATATATAGTAAAAAATAAAATATAATTCGTAGATTTAATTTGTCTGTACAAGCTCTTATATTGTTAATTATTGTGTACATGTAAGTAAGGGAAACAAAGAACTATTTTTCAAGATATTAGGAACATCAGCTATTGACTTTTTCCCCTTCTTTGAAACACTAAAAACTTCCCTTTCTGGCTTTCTGGAACTCTGAAACTGTATCACTAATTTTTAATTCTAACAAAGTGAAGAAAAAAAAACCAAGAACATTACTTGCAAATTTACCAAAATTGCTTGTCAGATGAAGAGGTATTACTGTATTATACTGTTCCTCCTAAGATATGAGAAACAGGTCCAACAGCAGCAATGTTCCTTCTTGGCTATTTGCCACTATGAGGAAATCAGAGACTTAGTGAAAGAGTCGCTGGCTGGGTGATTATACTGAACCTTATAGTATCCGTTAACCGGAAATGCTGTAGCTCAAATCAACTTCATATCATCTTATGTAAAAATATGATTTTTTTGACTGAAATAGCTCATGAAATTTTCTGGACGCATGCTTTTGCTAGTGAATGATGATACCTCCCATTCTTAAATTACAGTTTTCTGTACTAACGGTTTCTTATAGACTGAGGAGCTATTTCAAGAACCAGCCCTAATCTGAGAGAATGCTATTTTTTTGGTACAGGATATCAAAACCTAGTAGCTGTTCCACATTTTTAATTTATGCAGTTCTTATTTCAAAACTGAAAGTTAACAAGGAAAAAATTATTACCTGCTTTTAATCTGACATTTAATTATCAACTTTTAAAAGGAAGAAAGAAATGAAAATGAAAGATCACACTTGACATGCAATGCTGATCTTTAAACAAGGTTTCAGGAGACTTCAACTCCTTACAATGCTTATATAAATAAAATATCTTACTTAAGCTACTTTTCCAGCAATACTTAGTAGTTTTCTTTTCTCTTTCTGAGGCAAATCAGGCATCTGCCTATTTGTAAACTGTTCTCTGCCTATTTGTAAACAGCACTAAGATGTCATAAAAAGATAAAGTGGAATTATAATATTTATAAGCCTAAATTTCAGGTCTCAGTACTACTGCCGCTGACCTTTCTGAATTTTTTTATTAAAAGGATCAGAAAGAAATGTACAGAGATTTTGTAGAAATCAGCATTTTATAGTAAATACCTTTTTTGGCATGTACATCTGGCTATTATATATCTGTCACTGATTTATGTAAAGTTGTTAATTACTAAAGCACCTATGAAGAAGAGACAGGTAAGAAAAAAGTGGAAAAATTGAAAAAATTGAGAAACAGGTTCCATCACATCAGCCTTCTACTCGTAACAACTTTATATTCTTTTATTCCAGACTGTTCAGGTAGTTTAAAACAAATGCCACTCATATTCCGATTAGTAGTACCTTTGCTACCACAAGTTCGTTTAAGAAAGTATTTCAGTTTCAGAGTCTGTCCACACCTCTAGTACAGTATTACTATAGCAAAATCTTTTGTATGAAGAATGGTCTTGGAAAAAACATTTTGCCACGCTTTGGCACCTTAACATTACCAGAATGTCAGAAAAAGATTTTATATATATATATATACACACACATATACAGAGCTGAGAGCTGACTCCATTGGAATAAACATGGAAGATAAGCAAGAACAGAATCAGGTTGAAAATACTAATTTTGCATTAAGCTTAAAGACAAAAAATGTTGGTTTATATGTCATGAGACTTCCAACTTTTTAAATGTAACTAGGGCTGAATCCAAATCTAACAGACTTTGCTTTAGAGCTTTCCAAATTAATCAAATTTCTTAATCATTAAATTCTAACATCTAAAGTGTTCTGATATCTTTTTACTATTTCTCTTTCTGTGCATTGTTTACTGCTTGGGGCTTTTTTAGGGGCTAGTGGTGTTTGGGGTTTGGGTGGGGGTTTTTTGTGATGTTCTCTACAGTGAAATTATTGTCAGCTTTAAGGAATAACATGTAACAGTAAGATGCCACTGCTAGGGCACTGGTTTCCTAAGTGAAAAGCACTTTCTCCCATAAGCTGATGAGTGTTCATTCCCCACTTGTCTCAGCTTCAATGATAACATGCATTTCTCCATTTGAGGAGCATATCAAAATTTTGTACCTCTTATTTCCATTGGTTTCTTCCTATTTGTGCAAATGGAAAAGAGCTGTACTTTTATAATGGAAATAATTAGAATGAGACCAGTGATTCATTAATCACTTCAAGTGTTCATTCTACGTGCCATGTTCTGTCTGAAATGATTCTGTGTATCATGGACTTCAACAGAATGTCCTGCCTTTCTGCTGAAAACTTTAATTTCCTTATTGTGATTACAAATTAAAATGGATTAAAGAGATTCATTCTCTTTTACTCATCCAGAATTTGCCTTATAGAAAATAATTTCCATTGATTCAGATGTGCTTCTCTATTGTGATGAATTGCAGTATCATAAAACTGGCTACAAGTTTTGATTCAACATATTAGCAAGAGAAGTAGTCCAAACCATAGACCAGCATGCGAAGAAACTGAAGAAAAGGAATGAGAGATAAATTAACTAAAATTGAATTACAGTGAAAATTCTTAGGTATTTTTCATGGTTTTTTTTTTCCTATTACATTAACAAAGAATATAAAACATAGCTAAATGCACAACTTGCTTTACACGTTAATTAAAAATAAATAGCTAGATATCTTAAGTTTACCATCCACTCAAAAAAAAAATTATGAGAAAAAAACAAACAACAAACCAAAAAATTGAAACTGAAACTTACTGAAGATTGATCATCATTGCAGTTGTATGGTATATTCATAGTTATTTAATTTAGCTATGTTAATTTTAACAAAGTAGAGTGTGTGAGTCTATGAGTATGTGGTCACAACAAGCTCATGCAGCACCAGAGGTGTGAGGAAGAGTGGCTGAAAAGCGGCCCGGAAGAGAAGGACCTGGGAGTGTGGTCAACTGCCACCTGAATATTAGCCGTCAGTGTTCTCAGGTGGCCAAGAAGGCCAATAGCACATTGGCTTGTATCAGAAATAGTGTGGTCAGCAGGACTAGGGAAGTGACCATCCCTCTGTACTCATCACTGGTGAGGCTGCATCTCGAGTACTATGTTCAGTTTTGTGCCCCTCACTACAGAAAAGACATTGAGATTCAGGAGAGAGTACAGAGAAGGGCAACAAAGATGGTGAGGGGTCTAGAGCACAAGTCTTATGAGGAGCGGCTGAGGGAACTGGGCTTGTTTAGCCTAGAGAAAAGGAGGCCGAGGGGAGACATCACTCTCTACAACTACCTGAAAGGAGGTTGTAGAGCGGTGGGGGTCAGTCTCTTCTCCCAAGTAACAGGCAATAAGACAAGAGGAAATGGCCTCAAGTTGCACCAGAGGAGGTTTAGACAGGATATTAGGAAAAAATTCTACACTGAAAAAGTTATCGAGCACTGGAACAGGCTGCCCAGGAAGTGGTGAAATCGCCATCCCTGGAGGTATTTAAAAGACGGGTAGACATGGTGCTTAGGAACATGGTTTAGCAATGGTTTTTGTCAGTGTTAGGCTGATGGTTGGACTCGATGATATAAAAGGTCCCTTCCAATGTAAAGAATAATTGAAATAACCTGTCATGATGAAGGTAGGATGTTTGTTTTGCATATGGAAGATGAAAAAGCCAGTGTTGGAAGAAATAAATTAAACAGGAGTATACTATTACTAGCAAATAACAGAATTGAATTAAAAGAAGTATAGATCATGAGAAATGGAGAGAGGCCTGGAGCATGAAATCCAGAAAACTGATAAACTGGAAATGGAAGTAATTTTGATAAAATAAAATAGCGCAAGAATTGTGAGTTAAAGTTAAGTTATTTATTTATTTATATTATTGCTATTAATGTGTTTTTTTTAATTGATAATTGGATTGATTATCATATAATAAAGGCTGAGAGGAATGAGCACAGACAGAAAAATTAACCAAAGTTGAGGCAGATCTGAAATGAGTCATGCAATTTCAGGTAGGCAACTGATAACAGAGACATTGTTCATTTTTCAGCAGAAACCTTAATCAGTTCATCTTGATTCAATCAGTTCAATGTCTTAACAGCATTCTGGGCAGGTAATTAAAAATTCTATATGATTTAAATTTCTATCTTTTTATGACATTTAATATGTTTATACATTATTTTTGTCTGCTTCAAAACTTGTAATTTCTTCCACTTCCTTTTATTTAAATGAGTATTTTTTTTCTTAGCGTCAAGCAGAGATTTTGTAATTCCAGCAATTATGAGTGAAAAATGACTATTCTATCTGGTATTGTAAATAGGTGGAAAAGAGATAATTAAAGCAAAAAGGCAACACAGATTGTAACTCAAAAAAAAATAATTAAAGAAAGATTTATTCTTGAAATTGCTAGGACAACCTTGCAATCTTTTTATCTTCTTTACTATTAGTAAAGAAAAGGAAGTACTTCTAGTTCCATGAGTGACATGAATTTTATTGGATGATAAAGTAGTTTGAAGATAACCATCTGTTAGGTTATAATCTCATAAATATTTTTTACTAGTACTATCATTTAATCAATAACAACATTGCTACAGTACACAAAGAATAGCAAATTGTAAAACAAAACATGGCTGGTTCTGCTCTGGAATATTGCAACATTTTCCCCATTTGCTTTCCTCTATCAGTATTTCTTTTCACTTCACAAATTGCACTAAACCGTTACTCATTTAAACCTTATTAATTTGTTCTTTACTGGTTCACTGCTTTTAATTCAGCACTTATGTTTTGCTATCTGGGCTCTTACCTCACTGTAGAAAATAATTTCAGAAACATTCTGTTACAGCTGCTGTTGTGGTCTAAATAATAACTGGGAAACAATTTTGAAGAGATAATTGAAATGACATTGCTCAACTCATGCCAACATTATAAACATGTATTTATCATATCGGCCCTGTTGCTAAGCTTCAAAAGAATTGCCTCTGCTTTCAAGGAGATCTCACTGACTTCATAAATGAAACAATAAAAACGAATACTTACAGAAAGTAAAAAAAAAATAAAAATCTATGGCTACACATAGCACTAACAATAAGAAGAGGAGATTCTTCAAGCAATATTTCCACTTATACACAGTATAGGCGTGCTTGTTACTTGGCAGAAAGTGTTGATCTCTCAGACCTTTCAGTCTTTTCATATAAGTCTGGAATGATGTTGAAAGGGCATGTCACAGTATAGTGTGAATTCAACTCCAAGAGGAAACATCATTCAGTTTCATGCTTGCCTGGTTACACTAGTTAACATGTTAAATGGTGTTTGAAAGAAACACTCTACCAACTACCAACTCTGATAGGTAAGATATTTCAGTAGACATATTGGTAGCTTAACTGGCATTTTTTTTTTTTTGTAACTTGAGGTACTTTTGTTTATATATTTTGTTTATATGCTGTATATTCTTTGATTAAAGCTCCTGTTTTCCGTTCTTTTATTTACAAATTATTTACAAATTTACTTCTAAATTATTTATTTTAGTTACAAAGTATTTCTTGAAATATTCTTTTTAAGTAGAAGTTAGTTCTGTTAATTTAATGGCTGTAGCTCTTTTCAAGTACCAGAAACTTACTGATACTTAAAGTGCATGATAGATATTAAATGGTATGCACATATCTTTCAAAGTCATAATAAAAAAGCCCTCAAGCTTGTTTTCAAACATCTTGCCAAATTACATGTCAAGCTATTCATTCCATGTCCACACTGACAAAGGATACAGCAACTCATTTCAATACGAGCTCTTTAATTTTGCTTCTTAAATCACATGCAGTGCTAGACAGTGGCTCTAATTCTCCCTTATTTTTTAATTAAGTTATTGAGGAGTAATGGATATTTCCTCTCATTGGAGCCTTCCGAGTTAGTAAGCTTGATAGCATTACACTGAACACTACCCATGTGTATGCAGCATCACTAGATTTACTGCAGTGTCTGTTGCAAGTAAAGTCCTTGCTCTGAGCTCATTGTTTTACTGTTGCAAAAATAGTGAGCTGCATGCTTAGGGGATCCCTTCCTGCAGAAGAACTAAAACATGTCAGCCTTTACTTTGTGACATTGAAATTTGAGGGAAGCACTCAATAAACAGGAGCACAGCCCATGCTGTGAAACCAGGGGCAGATACCAATCAGGTAGAATTCTTTAGAAAATGGTATGTCTTGAAAGAGGAGGGAAATGCAACTTTTTAAACATTGAGCAAGAGAGATTTTGTGAGGACAGTAACCGCAAGAAAGACTGGTGATCTAGGAAATTCTATCTGAAATCCCTGTGTGGGTCTACACTAGAAAAGTCAAGAGAGCAAGGAGAAAACTCAGCTAAGTTACGAACACAAACACAGTCCTGCCTTTATTCAGCCAGGCTTAACCATCAGGAGGTTTCCAGGCATGGCTTTGGCACGTGCCATCTGCTCTTCCATGGTTAGATAACAGCATGGACCAAGGATGGTTCCAGTTTTGCACGATATATATATATATATTGTTTCAGAGGTATAGAGTGAGGGAAAGTAAGAACTTAGCAATCTTGGCACTAAATCTGCTCTGCCATTTGCCTCAGGACCAGAAAATTGTCCCTGGTTCATTTTAATTACTAATATAGACATAGCTTATGAGTTAAGGGACCAAAATGGAAGGAAAGCTGTGTGAAAAAAGTTGTTACAGAATTCATGAGCTTCTGTGAGATTGGAAGAAGTTTCACGGATCAAGGAGGAACTGGAGAAGTTGTAAACTGAAATCTTGGAACAAAAGTGATATCAAAACCCCAGAGAGAAAGATTTGGATCTTAGAAAAGAAGGAAGATTTATTTATAAAGATAAGATGAATTAGATACCCACTAATAGAATATTTCTCTTAGTCTTCTGTACTGTGAACATGCAAGAAAACACAGAAAGTCATAAAGGACAGAACATTTTGTGTGACAGAGGAGTTTGGCAGAAATTATTTAATTTCAACAAGTCAGAGTCTGTTCCTAAGTTTGATGAAGTGAAACTTCCCATATATTCCAGAAGGTCTTAACTTATCCCTTAAACAAACAAGGCTTTACACAAGGTTTCATACTGACCAAGAATTTAAACTTGTTAACTGTAAGATTAGCCTTATTATCCATGGTATAATATCTATTCTATTTCTTACTTTGAGGTGACTATTAGAGGAGGCATCATATTCTGCATTTAATTCGGGGACATATTGTAGAACGGACAATTAACTATTATGGGGAAAAGGAACTGTCACAATCATGAATTTACATTTGTGAAAGATTTGGAATAACAGATATTATATATATTTACATAACTGTACTTGCCTACTCGCTACAGTGGCACTACTTATAAACTATGTTTAATTTGTGAGAAATGTGATTTAGTTCATTCTCTGAGCTTCTACAGTCGGGTTATTTATGTGTCTCCTCCTTCTCACACAACTTTAAAATCCGTTGCAAGCACATTCTCAGAGAAGTTTAATGTTATGACGCACACAGCTGTTATCTTAAGCTACGTTCATATCACATTTCAGTATTACACTTGGGCAATTATTGTTATTCTGCTAAGAGTCCCCTCAGGAACTAAAATCTTGTTTGTACATTATACAGAAGCTTGGAATTGCTAATTTTATAAATTTTACATACATTAATGATGAGGTTTGGTGGTCTAAAAAGATAAAAAAATTGATTTTTCATACTTTAAATGAATGCATATCAGAGAAAATATCACTTTTTTTTAATTGTTATTTTATTTGCAGTATGTCTTATTGGCTTAAACTCTTAATCAGAACAAGACTGAATAATCCTAATACTGAAGAGGAGTAAGCTACTTAGTAGAGAGTTTTTTCCTGGGATTATTCTGTTTGCAAAAGCAGTACCTTCCCAGCATGGGAATTAGTAAGTATTGTACTAGGAGGTTTTAAATAACAATATTCATTTCCTGAAGAGGAAAATACTATACTGTTGTTAAACTGATAAGGAATGAACAAGGATAACAAGGCTAGATAATAGTTTTCTGTAGCAGATCAATTCATTAAAATGTCCCTGCCATACACTTAAGAATTCACAGTTGTTATCCTCCCTTCTTTACATTCCTTCCAACAAATTAGTACAGTCTGATATTATTTTGAACTGTTCAAAATCTGTTTTATCTGAGAGTAAAGTAGATGCTCATCTAGAGAGTTCAGCTTGCAACAAGAAGTTCAAGATTGTATATGCTTGATTTGTACTCTTCTTGTCTTTGTAACTCTTCTTGTCTTTGTATGCAAGAACCCAGTAAATCATACTGAAAGTTCCCTTAGAAGTTCTCTGAAAACCACTCTTTCATCTATTTCTATTTCATATAAAGCACAGGCTGTGGGTTTGGGGTTTTTTTGTAGCCTGCTGCAGGGTAGTCCTTCTTTACCTATAGTTAACTGAAACCTTTTTTCATTGCATACTTGCCCAGTTTGGGAAGCAGAAAGGAAAATCACATGCTTATCTTGCCTTACAATTGAGCTGTGACTAAGTAAGGTCAAGTAAAAAGTTGTTCTTTTTTTGGAGTAACTAAGGATAACTCTGTTGGTAGTGTATCCTGGAGTGCAAAGTGGGGCAGGTACACAACAAAGCCTAAAAAGTAGGGAGCCTGCAATGTAGGTAAAGACAGGAAGACTCCTTGGTAAGGAGAAATATGGAAAAACCTTGGAGATGGGAATAACCAGGATCCAAAAGGAGACCACAGAGTGTTTGTTACAACCAAGAAATCCATTGGTAATTGTTGAACCCTTCCTTACTTGTGCAATAAAAGATTTACTTTCAAATCTTTCTGACTCAGCTGATATGAGTGTTTCACATTTTAAAAAAATAAATTCTTATTTAAGTTTGTATTCTGACAGAAAATAGGATTGGAGGTGGAAATCTACTCTGCAGTTTTAAACAATCTCTTTTCAATTAATTTCTCACTGAACTTGTTCTAGTCCTAGACAACCACTATGTCCCATCAGGAAGAACAGATTCAAGAAAGGGATCCTGCCAACTGTGAGACTTATTTTTTCTTTCATTCGTCTCTAGATAGAACATCATTATGCTCATGAAGGGTGCTCTGCTCAGTGTCCCCCTGTTGTTCCTCGTTTTTACAGTTTTAACCCTTTAACACCTTTCCCTCCCTCCACTTTTTTTTTTTTCATCTATTGTCTCCCATCATAATTTGGTTTCTCTCCAGACTCCTGTAGAGATGGTTTGCACTCATTTCTAAGGGGAAAACCAACAGGAATTATGGCCAGAGGGAAAAAAGGTCAAAAACCCAATTTCCTGCCCTACAGGATAGAGGCCTTATTTTTAAGGTGCAAGTTTTATTTTTAAAAACCCCTTAAGTTTAAAGCACTGAAAAAATTATGTTTTTCTTTTGCCACTGTACATTGATTTATAGAAAAAATGAAACACTGAAATGAGCACACAGTAATTCAAGAATGTCTAGTGGAAGAATAAACAGTTTAGATTTAGCTAAATCTAAAAAAGTTCTCACTGTTAATATGACTTACTATCCCACCATTATAAACCAAATCCAGATGATTCTTATCTCTTTGCTACCACAAACATATTTTTTCTATAAGAATACATAGCACAGAATTGTGTGGGAATACTTTAATTATCATAAATATAAAGCTATTTTTATAGCAGAGGCACTTTAATATGAATGTATATTTGGATAAAAGACAAGAATCTTCAAATGAACTGGGTTTTTTTTAGAGATAATGCTGTCACTTTCCTCCCCTCCTCCCACTAACAAACTTTATCCAAGACAAGTTTACAAAATGTGCAATAAGATGGAGAGAAAACCATAGAATATCTTCTAACATGTTCTGTAAGCACAAGTTCAAGCTTCCAGTCCATTTGCAGTATTTGTGATAACTTCTTTGAAATTTACTTTAAATTCACATTGCAAAGATTGCTCAAGGTATATCAAAGTATATAGTACGATGATCACATAGAATTGAAGGCTTCCAGACAGGCTAAAATCATTTCCATAGGAAATATAATCTCTGTGTTGAATTGACATTGCTACAAATTTCAGACTTTCACATTATGGACTGTAGAGTAGTTGTTATAAAACTTTGGACTTCAGTCTGCAAACACTTAAGCACTGTATGATTTAATGCATTTGGACCCAAATACAATGAAGTTACAAAGTAAGAACCATGCTTTGAGGATCACTGAAGTCAATGGAAAGCAGTTCGAGATTGCACTTGGCTTTCGATCAGGCCATACATGAATATATGAATGAAATGAATCTCTAGGTTTGTATATACGTTTGAGTTTGGGGTTTCTCCAGGCATTCTACATGTAGTACATGGTTGTTTTGTCTTCAGTCTTATAAAGAACTGCGTTTTAAATCCTCATGAAAACTTTTCACAGATAGTTTAAGCAAATATTTACTTTTAATAGATAACAGTAAAAGGACTCATAAATCAGAATTTTTTTTTTTTCCATGTTTTAATTATATATATATACTATTTCTTAATATAACTCTTTTGTTTCTGTCAAATTACAGCAGGGATGACCATTGGCATTTTTTTGCCAACAAACATCATGGGAGAAATATTATCTGAAATAAGAATATGAATTTAAATTTGTCATTCTATCATGGATTCCTAGTGATGCCACCCTAAGTGATGCCACCCACTACACACCTAGAGAGAGTGTCCTGCTTAATGAATAAGTACAATTATAATTTTATTTACCTGCTGGTAAAGAACACAAATTAAATAAAAGGAAAACTAGCTCTACGTCAGCCAGCAGGTCTTTCAGACTACAATATTAAGGCCAGCTCAGGGGTGATAAAAATGAGCTAAATATCTCATTTCTTTCTCTAAACTTCTGAGTGAAAGTATTAAGACAATCTTTTACCTGCTTTCATTTTCCATGAACTGTATGGAATTTGGGAAAAGAGCCAAAGAGGATGCAGTTGACATAACGCTAAGTGTTGCAATTAATAATATTTAGGAACCTGGGTTCCAGACCCCTGAGCCATACACCTGCTCTTCATGCACACGTAAATTCCAAACAACTTGTATGCACAGTGTGAGAAGTTACTTGATGTTACCTACACAGGAAGCGTTTGGGGAGAACAATGGAAGAACAGTATAATCTGCTCCTTTAGCAGATACTTAGAAACACCACTGTGCATTTCAGACTTATCCTGAAGACTTTCTCTGATGCCGTTTCTTTCACAAAGAAAAAAAAATACTTCCATCTGTGTGATTCTCCTTCCTTATTGAACAGTAATTACGAGATAAAGCACTTACCTAAATTCATTTTGCTCTCAGCAGGAAGATACACCTGCCCAGAATAAAATAAAAATCAAACAGCCATAGGCAATCGTACCAGTTTCTATTCTTATTTTTCTGTTCTCTATTACTCCTTTTTTTTTTTGTGTGAGGAAAATGTGAGGCTTGACAAGATCAAATACTGGTAGCCTGATTCTACAGACAAAAAGGTTTTGCATTTGTTAGAAGCTGTAGTTTGCATTCACTGAAGAATATTTCTGTGCATTAACATTAAATATATATTGGTTGAAGCATACAAATAATTCTAAGAATGATGAACAAAACCTGTCACATTCTAACAGATTCTAAGTGCCCTAAGTATGAAATATGAATTCTAGACATTAAGTGACTTAATTCCTCTCTATGTGTAGCACTGTAGCTGAACAAATATGGTATTGCCATTGTTACTGAAAAGCCAAAGGTTTTATCCAAAATCTCCAAGGCCTCAGGACACTGACTCTGCAGGACTGCTGTGTCTGCACTTGTCTTGGCCTGGTTGGAGCTTTCTTTACCTGGCTTAGCTGTAACGGCAGCTGTCAAACATCCAAGTGATTATTACTTAATTTGTTTTAGATTTAGCTTACGTTTGCACAACAGTATGACATAACATCCATTCTTGTAATAATTTTGATGTATGTCTGCAACTAGTAAATGCTAAAACCAAATGAGTCTGCATAGAATAAACTGTGACTCTAGAATAAAGCATAGTGTAGAGAAGTGAAGGCATGATAACAGAGACGTTGAAAGTCTGTGGATGGGATGATAGCAGAGTGTCCAGCACTGTGAATAACTCACCAATAATTGAGTAGTCATTAAAGGAATATAACACTGGGAGCAGGGCAAAAGTGTTTCCAGGGTTGTAAATTTGAATGTTATGTGGAAATGAAGACCAGTGAAGAAAGAACAAAGTCTTAAAAAATGTAGAAAATGCATAAAATTAGACCCTAGAATAAGGAGTAATAAACACCCCTATCAAAATTTTACTTTCCCCTATGGAGGAGTTGGGGTGCTCATGACCCTCTGAAACCCACACTCCTTACCTCCCTGTTAGTGAAGATTGATGCCTTCGACCCAGAGGGGCATGGAACAGTGAGTCTAACACGAGATGAGGATGTAAAGAAGAAAGAGTATGTGTGTATGTGTGCACGTGTGTGTGTAACAATTTAAAACCTTATTATAAGTGAAATTTTGTTTTCTTTCTTTGAAGTAACTAGATAATTTAGACTCTAAAGGTTAATGTCATTATGACTGGACTAATAATAACTGTTCTGTTACACTATTAAGACTTTAATTAAACCCACAATAAATTTTTTGCTTTACACAAAACATGTTTCTTCAAGACTGGTTAACTTGCATTGGGGTTAATGCAACACCTCTGTCTTCCTGCCCCTCCTCATCCACCTCCGTTGTTAAATATATATAAAATGAAGACGCCTTTTTGTCTGGTGTGCCTGTGTCTTCTATTAAGGTGAAAAATCCAGAAAGATTAAAATGCTTTAAAATTCAAATAGCGTCAGTTCATTTGACTGCAAGTTAGAAACTTAAATGTTAAATAATGAAAACTCAAATCCTGCATTTGTTCTGAGCTGTGTATTACTTAGAATCCTGTATTAGGAAATGGGTAATACAGCTCTGTGCTCAGCATTTCCAAAGGGGTACCTCTAAAAGGCTGAGTGAGAGTTGGCACCTGAAGTTTCATTACCTTGTATAAGACTGTGTCATCTAGGACACACATTAAACTCTGAAATTAAAAAGACAAATCAAATCAAAACAAAACAAAGCATATTTCTTCTTAATTTCTTTCAAAATAAGCTAACAAAGTAATTTATTTTAATGGGCATTCTCATTGTTCAAATCAATTAGCCATTCATATTAATTGAGACGTTGCATGATCTTAGCCTATTGACCTACTGGCCTTTGACTTTGCATTGTTTCATTTCAATTAACTGGGTAAAGTTGTTAGCAAATTTTCTCTGAATTATACCTGCTTAGAATATGTTTACCTGGATTTTGGTTTGTAACAAAATCTATAAAATGTTTAGAATGTATAGAATTAAGTTTGTTCCATAAAAGCACAGAGAGAGAATTTAAATGCAGATAAAATACTGAGAATTATCTGTCAATCCACAAGACGCCCAAAAGGATTTGCATGTTTAAATTTCATGTTACAAATCCCAAAACACACTAAGCTTCCACTTGCCTTTGATAGCACCTCAGTCCTGTGTATCAAAAGATTAGGGCACTCTGAGAGAAGAAAAGGGAAAATGTATTTTGTGTTAGGGTAGCTGTTTCAGCATTATATCTATTTTGCTATATTTTTGTGCCAGTTTTGCAGAATTTTGAGTAGGTTGATGATTCCAGGAATGGAAAAATTCTGAGACATAGTTTAAGATGTGTTAGACCCAGAGTCATATATCACCATCAAAAAAAGTAAACTCCCCATTGTAGCCTTTTGTTTTAAGTTCCTTCTCATAAAAAGGCATCTGCATTGGGCTGCTCTTGAGAAACAACTTTAAGGTTAACCCACACAACTTTCCTAATTCAACCACTGTAGCTAGAAAGACATCTAATGTGCTGTTCACGTAAAAATCAATTTAACAAATTAAAAGTTTCCAAAGCATAAGAAGCATAAAACAGAGGCCAATCTCATGCCTAGTGAAACTAATTGAAATCATTACAGTGTTTCTAATGACTGACTCTTAGACGGCAGCGTTTTCCCACTTTATCCAAAACATTTTATCAAGTCAAACTGCAAAGTAATCAAAAACTTTAAATCAATCATTCTAGATAAGCTTCTCTCCTTAGCCAAGTTATTTGAGAAGAAATAACTTATCAAAAAGACACGTTGTGAGGAGGTTCAAACTAGCAAGGTATAATTTTACGATTACCTGCTATGTAGTCTTCTGCCATTTTTCCTATCTCTGTGTGTACCCAATTAGAAGAATCAGTCACCTATATGGAAAGCCTAGGTTTTGCTTAAATTTTTTCCTTGGATCAGGGATCTGACTTTAGTTTCATCTGCCTAATGTAAAAGCATAGTTCCATTTATCAAAAAAAGATGTGAAAGTAAATTTAGAGTGACAGCAAAATAAGGGAAATTAACGAGTATGTCATTATAGAGAACATATGTGAAACAGCCATGAAACCATCAGATATTGATACTTTTGTGACTTGTCCCAGACTTTTTCTTCAAGAAATTGTGGTAAGAATAATTTTTTGTAGCTAAAAGCTCCCCCCCCACCACCCCCAGCCCGTAGAGAAATTGCTGGAATCAGAGTGTGAATTTTAACATTATATTAAAGCTTTCCATTTTCTTGGTGGAAGATCTACAGTCAGTCATAAGGCCGATATTTAATTATGATAACTCAAGGGGCATTTGACAGAGCTAATGATAAAATAGCTCTGTTACACCCAGAATATTTCTTTGGGGATTATTGGTGAAGCATGGAAGTGACCCTGCTCTTTCTTATCAAATATATGTCTCTCTTGATAGCTTTTACCCCTTATTTAGAAGGCAGAACTCATTACAATAATTTTATCCCTTATTTAGAAGGCAGAACTCATTACAATAATGCGACAAAATAAAACACTCAAAAAATTACCAATAATATTGGCGCCTCTTCTAGACTGAAGTTCAATTTTTCACAGTTAAGGGATGGTTTCATTTGTTTCTTCTTTTATTTACCTTTTTTTTTTTAACTAATTTTTTTTCCAGTTATCTACATTTTTAACCTAGGAAGAGATTGAAACAAAAATGTCAGAAAGAAGCATGACTGTATTTTTCCAACTGCTAGAATAGTATTTTGTTTGCCTGTGTGCAAATTAGTACACTCTGGATGAGTATTGCCCTGCAAAAACGTAGATCCATTTCATATGAAAGCACTAGATATGGGTTTGAGATGAGACCAGAAGTAGAAGAGCATATATGGTGGACAGACAAATGGTGGGGGGCATCATCAGTTCCCTGATAATTCTTTATCTACCTAACTGCTCCTGAAGCTTTTTCAGCCTGCTTCTGTCAGTAAATCATCCCAATTCCAAATTAACAACAAAATGAATCTAACAGCTGCTATTGGACATATTTTTTACACCAAGCAGTTTCACATAGAGAAAACAGTGGAAAAATGAAGAAAAAAGTACGATCAGACTCCATTATGTTCTACCAGCAATAGTGAGGAAAGGAATAGTTCTAGTCCTATACAGATAATATGAACTTTGTACTGGATTTCCAGGAAGCAAATCATTCTCCTAATTGTACAGCTGAGACACATGAAAAGAGGATCGGTCATCACTGAGGTAATGCTGTTAGCACTAAAATTGTGCTAACAACTCACTAACATGAGATTTCTGTTTTCTATGAAAAGGAACGGAAAAAGAAATAAACCCAACTGGTTTCTTATGTGAAAGGAAATATGCTATCTTGAAAGATTACACTTAAACTTGGTTATCATGAGCATGGGTCTGTCATTGCCATGACACTAAATAGCAGTCTGGTCTAGTAGGAGGTGTCCCTGCTCATGGCAGGGGGCTTCGAACTAGATGATTTTTAAGGTCCCTTCCAATCTGAACCATTTTATGATTCTATGAAAAATCACTGAAATTGTACTAGAGGGAAGAGTTAGTCCCCTCATTAAAGAATACAGCAAGAAAGAAGAATAAGAGATGACGGTAATAATGTTGGTTAAATACATATATGTGTATAAAATTTAATTTTGAATAGAAATAGTTGACGTGGATTCTGCCTCCAAGTAATGGAGGAAGGAAAGTCTGCAAGGACAGAAAAATGCATGTTTTGTAAATATACACAGAAAAATGCCAACTTTTTTCATATTTTACTTTATATATTTATCTGAACATAGATTGATGTACACGTGGTTAGATAAGAATGACAATATAGAGTTTTTTACAGATTTTTTTCCCTCATTAAATGGTAATATTTCCTTGTCTGTGTTTAAAACCTTTCTCAAAAAATTAATACAGCAGAATAAAAGCAACGTGTACACTCTACCTCTAAACCTTGTATCCTCCATGCAGGACCACATTTTTTTTTTCATGGACTACAAGAAAAAGAAAAGGGGAATATATATGCAGTATCACTCATTTCCCTTTTCATCCTCATTGGGGTTTACTTATTTTTTCTTAAATATATGTGATGTCTACCTAAATGGTAGAATCCTCATGACAATTTTGTTATCGTCTCTGTACAGTGCTCTAAGGCTGGAACTGAAATTTCTGTATAATGACAAGGATGTTATGACAGGATAAACTGTCCCACTTAATAAAATGCCCTTTGGTACTAACTCTTTTTTTTTTCTGAAATTTTGCTTTTCCTAATTAGCCTATTTATTAAAGATGATTGTTCTATTTTTTAAAGGTTTCATTTAATCTATGCTTCTATTAGCAGTGAGTTTCCAATGGACTACTTTGACAGAATGCAGTTTTCTCACTGAGATTTTAGAACACACAAGTATCTATCGCAAACTTGTCTGCTAGCCTACAGTAACTGAATAAGTAACAAGTGGTATTCATAGCCTTTGTTTACAGCTACTAGTGACTCTTTTTTGCTCACCTATCAACAAACAAATCTGTCACCCATTATAGGAATGCATCTACATCTAGGTGCAGCACCTGAATAGGAGAGGTATGTTGAGACGGAATTCACAGTTCTTTAAAAGAGTGTGATCTATTAATTAGATCATTTTGCCGCATTTGTCTTCCCATGGTTATATTTCAAATATAATCTATACAATGATAATGTTACACTTTATTCTTAGTAAATCCAGCTTTTAGTGTGAAAAAGCCTGGCACTGTGTCCTCCTCATGTTTTTGAGGAGTCAAATACAGGAAGAAAGGGAAAGGGAATCTAGGAAATTCTGAGGTAGTTTGTTTTCTATCTTTTTCTAAATCTCTCTTCCAAATTCTTTAGCAGTATCACCTATAAAAAAATAATGGATTAATGGTAGAGATTAAAATTTGGTGTTATCTTTTTTTTTTATTTTTTTTCTCCCCGTAACGGTCAGATATTAATATCAAAACTTTCCACTACTTATTAGAAAAGATTCTTGATTCTTTATGGATGCATCTGAACTGTAAACACTGAAACTTCTGAAACACTGCTATACTGACTGCTGGCATCATGTGCCCATGTGCCTGGACTTTTTTTCAAGTGGTAATGAAAAAGAAAATTTATGATGGCCTTTTGAGAAATGATTTGGCAGAATCAAAATGGTCCAGATCAGGGGTCATGAAGACTGCATGAGGGAGCAGACAGAGCATCCTGGATGTTTTATTTCCATAATATGTCAGCATAGTCCTCACAAGGTTCATCTACACTGCTGTCTCAGTCTGGATCAGGAGTAAACTTTTGGAATGAATCTCCCAGTTATCCCTGCTACTGTCCTTTAGCTTGCATGATGAAGTGGTACCCAAGTGCTGAAACTGAATTCCCTTGAGACGAATCTGAAAAAAGTGACTCAGGACTATACCAAAATGCCATACATGCACACAGTTCATGACATCAGAGTGGAACCAGTTTGAAGAGAGGAAAAAAAAGAGTGAAATATGTAGAGTGTGGACATCAGGGCCTCAGCACCAGCTGTACTGCTTTATAGATCTACTCCTATTGATCCTTACTACATGGTGTTGTACACATCACTTTAATGTCACAAAAGAAATCAGAGAATTCCATCTTGCAATGAAATCTCAGAGTGTTTTTATAGGACTAGTAGGTAGATGCACCCTTCCTACTATTATCTCCCTAGGAAATGTTGCTCCTCCTTCCTTAATTTTGTATCTAATTACTCATTTTTTCCTTTGCTTTTCCCCCATCCTCTTTCTATTGCCTCATTTCCCATCTTATTCCTAATGGCAAGACTTTTTTTATTTTTCCTTGTTTCTAATGCAAGTATCTACTGTATCATGAGAAATACAAGTCAGTGTTTCAGACCAAAACAAACTTTAGCAGGTTGAAATGACAAAGCAAGCTCCAGAAAGGTAGTATAATGTGGATCTATCTTCCATAATTTAGGTTTCCGACATGTTTTCACAAGTTAGCCACCTCAGCCTAAATTCCCTTTACAGTCTGTTGAGACTTCTTTTAATTTCAAACCATTAGCAGTGTGAAGCTATGCCACTGTCAATTAACTCCATTGTGCCTATTTTTCTTATTGAAGCAAAAAATTTATGCAACGCCAGATTTTTTTTTCTCAGCTCTTTAGAGGGAGAACTACAGTATGAACCAGAACACATTAAACCACACATATTTTAAAAATATTTCCATTCCACTTAATTCCTTTTTCTGCACTTCTCACCTTGATGTATCCCGTTTGTCCTACATCTTTTTTATTTATCTAATTTTAATATAGACTTCTGTATTTAGGTAATAAAAAAAGCATGTTCATAATACAATTGTTCCTCTACTGTATTGATTCCAAACAGCTGTGCTTTAATATTGCTTGGTTTTCATCAAGACATTAAACCTCATTCTTTGCTCTGAATAAAACCGCCCTTGAGGAAAAAAGGAGCATAATAATGAACAGCATTTAGATCGCAAAATTTAGAATTTCCCAAAAGTTCATGTGATGTGTAAATGAATGATTCACTGAGGATCAAAAGGAACAGTCATATACAGTTCTGGATGTTCAGAGGAGCGTTCAGTATATATCTGATATAATTTATTGGTAATTTTGACTAGTTTTCAGCAAATGGCTCAGTATGCAGAGAAGGCAGTGATGCTCCAACTTTATTTCTCTTTCTTATCTGACAGCTGAACCCAACGAAAGGTGTTCACTGATCTGAAAGGGCTTTGGTCTTTTTTTTTTTTTTTATAGTTTGGGCGTTTTTTATAGTTTTTTATAGTTTGGCCACCCAAATACTAGACACTAAAACATAAGTTTTACTTATGTATGTGCATATGGTACTTGATTTCACTTCTTATCTGCCAAATATGAAATAAGTTTCATTTAATGTATCCTATTTTTCATTATCTACTACTATTACTACTTTGTTAATGCATTTGAAGGAAAAAAAACAAACAAACAAAAAAAACCCAACAAAACCAAACCACAAAAAGCCAACACCAAAGTCTTCCTAGGGAGAAAAGGATTTAATTTTCAAATAGTAGGTATACATTTAAAGAGGTAATTTAATTCATGTTGTTCTTACTGGACTTGTGCTGCCAAAATTGGATAAGGGATCCTGAAAAAAATGTCAACTTTCATGATAAAGTAGTAATACCAAGATAAAAGTGTATTTGAACAAGAGTACATCAATAATCTTCTCAAAAGTGCTTCCCCACTACAAAATTTTTGTTAAAACCATGCTTTCCTCTTTTCAAGTTCTTCCTGGCACATGTTAAATCACTTGCTGTGTGGTTGTTTTGGACAAGATGCTTTTGCTGCCAGGACTGTCTTGAAAGCAGTGGGTTTTTCCCCAAGTATTTTGGGAAATAAGGATACGAAGCTTCAGTTTTGCCAAACAGGAACTTCAAAGCTTGGCCTACAGATGGTTACGCATGTGTGCAGTACTTGCACTTCATATGTTGTAATTTCATTTTTCTTCTTCATCTTTTCAAGTGTTTTTTGAATGGCTTGCAACAAAAGAATTGTGGAGTATGGGTGGGAGACATTTGAAAGACAATCCTTTTAAATAGCTTCGGATGTCAAAGAAGGCATGCTTATGGTGTGACAGATGACAATGTTTGTTCATGGGAGATTTCATTTTAAAGAATAGAGCTGGCCTGAAAACTTGAAAGAGGAAGTTTTGGGCTGTATTTTTCTTCTAGCACCAGCATTAACTGGTTCAAGACTTCTGTGGTAATAATCACTTGGCTTTTCAAAGAAACTCAGGGATGCTAGAATAAGAATAAAATTAACTTAATTTCAATTTGGAAACATACAAAACATGTTAAGAGAGTTTAAGAGCTCTTATGTCCATAGTTTTTCTAAGTAAGAAGTAAATTAATAATTTAATTTAGAAAAAAATGCATTAAGAAAAAATTTGTATTTTATAATATTAATGATACATGCATAATTGTATAATATGCATAACATACATATAATACAACATATACTCGTATACAATAATGTATATATTTACATACATAGATCCTGAAATAGCTCTGAAATATTTCTGAAAGACATAACCAAGGTAAAAAATTTAAACATGTTAGACAAAGTGATGAAATGTGTTCAATCAAGCCTCTATAGATCTTTAAAAGAGCTATTTGGTGTTCTACTGTTTAAATTACAAGTATATCTACAGAAAGTTATCCATCGGAAAATCTTACCCAAAATTTAATTTAATTTTATTTTATTTTACAGATGAGATAATAAAGTATAAGTGACATACTGTTTCTGAAACTATTCTTCTTTTTAGTATTAAAATCATTGGGTTTGTTTTGATTTTATTTCCCCCTGGGGAATTCTGAAAGTCATACTGAACTGTATGTTCACACGGATCATAACAGACTGACATTTCTCTTAAGTCTGAGTATAAATTCTTGCTTATAGTACATATGGGAATATACAAACAACTGCAAAAAAAGAGGAAAAAAAAATGGAATCTACTTATATGTACTGAGAAACACTGCTTTTTAGGGGAAAAAAACACGTGCCTGAAGTCCTGCCAGTATTATTTTGAAGGATGAAAATAAACATGTATGTTCTGTTTCAAGGGACAGATTTATGAAAGCATTATTTTTTGAGAATATAAAGGAACAGGAAACATAAATAATACTTCAGATTTTCCATACAGTTCTCAAGATTGGATTACTGAAAATTACAGTCTTCATGTTGCATTTTATAATGGAACTTCTGTCCTTTGGCTTCGTGGGAGGACAATATTGACAGTCTGATTATTTCCAAGATGCCTTTTCAATTTCCCTCCCTTAGTTCAGAATTCTTATTCAAACTCTTTGCTCTAAACTCTAGCCTCCAATCTTAATTTCTATAAAGTTACATAACACATCTATACTCTTATTTGACTTTGAAAGATTGACTTTTCTGTTTGACATTCCTTCATTATGTGTATTCATGTTTAATGAGCTTGAAACAATCAAAATGCAATTTTAATTTTACATATTCTAGGTTCACACACTTTTATTCTCGTTAAAATTATTACTTCTGTATTTCTTTCACCCCGCTATGTCTTTCACTCATACATACTGGTACTTTTATATAGTTTTTTGCATGGCAATTCTCAGATTTTAGAAATATTTTCTCTCATTGAGTCAAACAAGCCACACTACATTTAATTTATGCATCGTGCCTTCTTAAGTAGATAAGTTTATTGAAGTTATTATTAATACCTCCAATAGATATGTCAATAAAGACTAGACACTAAATCTTTTTTTTTATTTCAGAAGGAATTTGGAGCTTCTTTATGTTCACTTCTTACCGAAAACAATGATGGAAAAGCTGTTGGCAAAATGGTGTGTCTGCTATGTGACGGAGAGACAAAAAAACCTGAAATTTCTTCTAGAAGAAAAATTGAGTCATCTCATTCAGAAATGGACTTATTTCCCGGAGCCATATCATAAGCATAGACTAGAATCTTCTTTTTGTAATCTCACTTCAACTAAGAGGATTGAAATATCCTTGACATCTCTAAGACATGACTGAAGAGATCACCGGTTTTCCACAGCTATATAACAACTCACTCCTAATAGAAGTAAGAAGGTATCTAAATTTTATAAAGGTAGGGCCATCTGTTATCTTGAATTTACTGAAAATTTTAGCTAATATGAAGTAGCTTCCTATGGAGTGTCACTGATTAAAATCGTCAGAAAAAGTAATATGTTTATTCATCCTTAGCTGGAGTAAATCAGTGAAACATTATTTTCAGTTTATTCCAGAACATGAAGATACCATGTTCTGGTCAGTTTGTTGATAGTAGCCACTTTACAAAAAAACCTCCACTTTTTCAATATCTTAACCGCTACTGGTTACTGCAGATACAGCATTTACAGAAGGCTGACTCTAGATTTTCCTTTTCTTGTTTGTTTTTTTCAACAGACTTTCTAAAATGCGATTTGTGAGATTATCATTCCTCTGATGGAATCTGGCCTGTATGTGTTCCAAGTGAGCGCAGGCTGCATCCGGATGAGAAAAAGAGGGAAACCTGGCTGTCAAAACATAGGTTATATTGTTAGGAGAATATTACTTACATATTTTAATTATGGAATGAACACAAATCATTAAGAAAAAGTACCGAGACATAGTATTCTGCTATGTTAAAATGGTATTTCTTTGGAAGCAATCTTTGTATGAATGAAATATTTTACGTGTTTTTTTGGATAGGTCATCTTTTCCTTGATTTATGTGACATTTTTTCAATTTCAGTGGCTTTATGCTGGATACCTGGTCTTTCTCTGATGTTGCCTGGTTGTGTGGGAGTATTCCTTATGCTGCATCTTGTATGATCCTCCTGTCTCATCCAGAGAACAGATAAGATAAGGGTTTTCAGTAGCAAATGAGCAATATGTGCGTTAAGCATTGCCAGATCACAAGCAGAATTTGGAGAAGATTCAGTTGTCTGGCAAGTGATATGTGAGGGAACTAAGACTTACTGGATAGAAATGGGCATGTAATAGATCTTGTTAATTAAAAGGATATGGTAAAGGTATGAAACTCTCTCATATGCCACCCAAACAGAACAGAGTAAGCACTGCTTATATGCCAGTGCTCAGCATGGATTCTGCCATTTTGCTGAAGTAGAATTTCTAACGAAATTCTAAGGCAGATGAGGTAGTTCACTTCCCTGTACTCATTAAACTATAAAATGGGGGGGAAAGTGGTATAGTAAAGGTACAGTAAAGGTATAAAATTAAGAGGTAGAAAGCAATAGAGAGTAATAGATACAGAAATAAGAGGTGGTGAGAGAACAGAACGTGAGTAGGAAAAAAGGGAATAAGTAAAGTGTTAGGCTGTCTATTTAAAGTCTAATAACATTAGCACAGGGAGGCCAGCAAAGATGATAAGAATAATGACTGGTGGAGGAACCTAGTAAAGCTATTCAGTGGACAGGGAGCACGTGGAATTGGCTGCTCCTTATATTGACACAGAAAGACCAATTAGTGCATTGGTAATCTGCAATAAGAAACAGGGCAACTTACAATAGGAGGCCTTGCAAACAAAGGAGAATAGCCTATGTGCCTTATTATGGGATGGAGAGGATTTGGGAATGGAACAGAACTTGTTATGGGGTGACCTAAGTGGATTGTGGGAATGTACCAGACTCATTATAGGATGCCACAAAAAAAATTTGGGGATTGTGGAAGAGGATGGATGTTTTGGAGGAGCTAAAGCCAGGGAAACATACAGATCAAAAGTATGGGGAAATAGAGGGAGAAAGGCATAAAAAGGGCCATTCATGTGCAAACAGGGTGCCAGTCTGTAAACTTTTTGTGGGTAAGGGACTCTATTCCATGTGCATGGGTGCATGTGGCGGTTTGACTGCCAGACACAGAACCAGGGATCAGAAGGCCCATGTATCAATGATGCTAGCAACTGGAGATGCCATACTATATGCATATTATGAGGGTACATGTGCTCAAGTGTGAACAATTAAGTATATGAAGCCAGTATAGCTGACAAGTACGATAAGCAGCTCGGAAGACAAATATTGAAGCAGCCGTAAGTCTGGGACAGATACTGGAGAAAACACAGGCACTGCGAGTTGGCTGCTGGAGGGACCAGGAAGTCCAAACCAACTACCATGTGGTCTAGGAGCTGGCTACTTTTCAGATTGTAAGTATGGATCAGCTGTCAGAGATTCCCTTTTGCATGCATCAGTGCATGAAGCAATGGAGAGATGAGGGGATGCAGCTGCTGGGTGGACTGAGTGTCTGAGGGCAGTTACTACTGAGATTTGCAGTGCAGCTGTGTGTGCACAGATGTTGCTGTGTGAAAGGGGCAGTGAATACCAGCAGCCACAAGGGGGCTGTGGGGTTGGGGCCTTGTATGTCCAGGTTCCTTCAACTATTGTTCTAATCAGTCAAGAGAGAGGAACAGCATAAAGCCATTGGTGCTGTCTGTGTCCATGGGAGTGCTGAGTGTTTTCTCTCTGTGCTTATAAGTGTATAGGTGTGGTATGTACATGGGTTTGCCTGCCTGCTGGCAATACATGCTCAGCCTCTCTGCTGGCTGTACCTAGGGACAGCGAACTATGGCTGCCTCACCTCAGTTGGAAAGCTGAATTTAGCAACTGCTAACAGAAATGAGGTTAAAGGGTTAAAAATTAAGAATTATAGGGAGGGCTGAGAATTTGAAATAGAAAATTGGGAAGGAATAGGGGACAGAGAACAGCCCATAAGTGACAAGCAGCAGTGTTGTGGTTTGGGATGGGTCGGCTGGTGACAAGACAATAGATGCTCTTCCCCACCTCTTGCTCCAAGGAGAGAAAGAAGAGCAATAAATAGATTTATGAGTTTAGAAAAAACTAAACTATTTAATGAAATATTAATAATAAAAAGGAAATAATGAAATAGATACAATATAAATAAATACATACAAGACTGGATCAAGTTCCTAGGAAGATGTCATGGGCAGGCACTGGGAAAGTTCCAGACTGGACTTAGTGACGAACAGGAACTATAATGCCCCGACCAGGATCAAAAGGCAGATGAGCTGATGGGGTCCTCCTCAGATATCAGTCATTGAAGAAACAGTCCATTGAAGAAGAGCCCACTGGGTAAGATCTGTAGACAATCCAAACATCAGCCCCCCCACAAACAGACCTTGGGGAGAAGCCAATCCAATGCCTTTGATCCCTCAGCTTTTATAGTAAGCATGGCAGATGGGATGGAATACCTGATTGGTCAGTTTGGGTCACCTGACCTGTCCACAGGTATAACCCTTCCACAGGGTAAACAACCAAGTCAGCTGACCCTGGTTGCCACAGCAACAAGTGTGAGCAAATGCCTCTCTCACTGAACAGAAAGTTGGCTCTGCTCCACCCCAAACGAGGACAGGGAGAGAGGGGGGAAGAGAGAAACAGCTGTTGGGAGCAGGAAATCCAGTAATTTGAGACACAATAGTACTGTAGCTGAGAAATGCTGGAGAGGAAAAGATGTGTAAGCCTGTAGATCCTTTAGCCCCAAGAGGACAAGATACAGGGGGTCCCATGTTATATCATGAGTAGGTAATGAGATTTTAACTTAAAGGAAGTCTTACCAGTGTTCAGCTATAGTAAAGGTGTAGTAGTATCCAAAACTGCTTTGATATATACTAGCTGAAAGCTTGGTGAATAATTTGGTAGGGAGAGACTGCCCGCAATTTAAGGCTTAAGAGCTGTCTTTGTAGTGGATGGCTAATTTTAAAATTTTATTTTTATTTTTTGCTCAGAATACCAGAGTTAGAGAAGACTTTTGCAGGGACAGTTGTTTTAAATGGATATGTAGGATGCTGAAGTCGTTCCATATTAATGTTACTATTTTACTATGACTGTGAAAGTCCATTATTTATAGACCATTACAGGAAATCTGTTTGGAGAAAAATCTATTTAAAACGTATCCACCCAGAAGTTATTTATGAATAAATAAATAATACATTAAATTTATATTTATAAAATATTGATTTATTACAGGGTATCATGAGACTATTTCACTTTATAGAATTAGTATTAACAATTCACTTTTTTTTTGCTTAAAATGTTCTGTTTCAACACCAAAATGTAACATGATATTATATGTAAAGTTCAATGTTTTTCATAACATAATTCTCCTGTAAATATGGCCATTTCACCTATTTCACCTGGAAATAAAATAAAGCAACCTTTTTGCCCAAGTTCCCAGCATAGCTGTCAGTAAAGCATGGAATGAGTATGCTGTTTGTTTAAAGGGTATTAGATATATTTTGACTAGTCCATAGAGAGATGAAATTATAGACGTGGTTGTTACAAAGTGATCTAAGTACCAATGCAGTGACAAACGTAGATATCAGCAGTGGAAATAAACTCTAAATTGCCAACTGTAGAGAAGCAAACTAATACACACATTGTAAACAATGATCTGGTTATTAAACAACAGTGCTTGTAAAGTTAGCTTGAATCTTAGTGTCTCTGAGAAAAATATATTTAATTAGAAAAACAAGGCTGGATAGAACTTGGATATGTCACATGTTTTATATTCAATGCAGTTTCTCAATACCATTTTCTCTTGTGAATGAACACAAAGTTGGTTTTTTTTTAAAAAAAAAGCCACTTTGCCTCCAACTGGGTTTATTTAAAAACTCTCACTGAAATAAAATGATGGAAGCCTTATGGTCCTGTTTTGGTTTTGCACAGGCAACTAGAACATTTTTACATAAACTCTGTTTATAAATTTTCTGTCCTATATCACTATGAAACCCTGCTGTTTTTGAGCACAGATCTTCAAACTCTTAATTACAGACAACAAACATTTTATTAGGGTAACTCTTACATCTTCTTACTCTGCATCCTCACAAGAAGTGCTTCCCCAATGAAGAGAAGGCGTCCTTTCTCAACCTCAGGAGGCCTGCTGTTAACTTATGTTTTCATTTTGCTTGCTTTACTGAGTTCACCCCATTCTTGATGTGGGTGCTGACACACATTATCCAGCTCTCTCGCACAACTTCCCTTCTTGACTATCACGCTACACAGTAAATGGGTGCCATATTTTGATTAGTTGAAATGATGGTGATAAAAAAGTATCTTATTGCAATATTTTATACTCTTTCCCTGTGGGTTAGTAAAAATGAAGCATATGCATGCTGTCTCTGGAATTCGAGCTCCAGGGAGCAGCATTTTATTCTAGGAATAGCTTCCTGTTCTTAGTTACCAGAGTAATTCAGTGCAGAATTTGAAGAGACTGTATCTATCTAGTGCTCTTAACACTTGTTTTTTTCTATATCTCACATCTCACTTAGCAGGTCATAGTGGCCGGTGAGTTATTTGTTGAACAACATTGACACCCAAAAATAGCTACCTTCACTAAATATATTATACTTTTTAAATGCGTTATGTTGGAATTTAGAATCAAGTCTCTTTACACAATCAGAAATACCAAGATTCTCAGGCTAACATAATGAAATATTCTGTTCCACAAGTATCTGAGAAAGAAAAATAGACAAATAAATAAATAAATAGTAATCATGAGACTGGATCATCAAATCCTTCTTACTGCAGTGAAGTTTGTTGAACTGATACTGTACCACTTAAAACCTTAACTCAAAGAGCAGGTTATTGACTATAGATCATCTTTCTTGACCACTAAATACAGAAGCTTTTCACTGTTGTTATTGTAGGACCTTTTCAGCTCTTTTGAGTTCTAACATCAAGAAAAAAAATAGACTAAATCATAGTTAAAAATGACACTGAGGTTGAGAGACAAGAGTCTTTGTTAGTTGAATATTTCAGGTGGCATAATGTCACTATGCATTAGTTTCATGATGATGAGACCTACACGATCTGAACCATACTACAGACTTATTTATTTATTTCTGAAAAAAAAAGATTAGGCTAAAAATGCATGCTGTAAAAAGACTGGAAGCATGAGTATTAGACTTTTATATAAGCCACTTCACTTTTCTTTCCTTAAAACTTCATGTGTGTTACTGGGAAATCATATAATTTATTTTATTTCGGTGTAACTAGTTGTGTTTGAGCTTTAGAATTTTTTGGTAATCAGCTAAATAAGGAAGGCATAAGGGAAATATTTCCATTTTTAAGATTAATATCATTTCCTAGTTTAAAAAAGCAACAAAATGCTTAGGCTGTACATATATACATACACACACACACATGCGCTCTTGCTTTTCTGTTTCTCTCTTAGTGTGTATATATATTTTTCAATATTTCAGATTCTGTTTCACATAAGTAATACATTATGTTGAAAATTACTGGTTATGCACAATTCATTATTACTCTGAATATTAAATATATTCATGCATTGTTTGTGTTTGAACCTTGGTTTTGATTGTAACAATATCCTGCTATGTTAATTCAAAGATCGTTTGATTCTTAACTATTTTCTTATTGTAATTTTCTTTCTTTTAGAATTTCATTTACTTTCTCTTTTTTTCAGGGGTAACGGGAGAATAGGAAGTTTGTCATTATCAGGTATTCTTTTTATTCATTTAGAAATGATATCTGGATTTTAATACTCTTATTATTTATTATTAAGCATGGCTAATCCTGAAAATTTGATTCCTTCAGCATTAACTTTTGACCCGACCAAAAACTTTGTTGAGTAAAACAGAATAATTTGCATTGACTTCAGTTGTCTTTGAGCCTTCTTGATATTTAAATTCCTTATCATACATGTTTATTTCTTACAATATTTCTTAATCAGTAAACTTCACTTACAGGCCCCAGAAATAGTTAGACTGCTACCTATGGGATTATTCTTTCCAAAGCTTAAATATTTAAATTGAGTAATAATAGCATGCACTTTCTAAAAAGCTGCCGCAACTTGCTGTGACAGTGTTTCTGGACTAGAGCCTGTCAAATTCAAACATGAAGTACGTAATAGTTTTTTTCATGGTAATATTCATATCCTTCTGTTAGTGTGGCATTTTGCCTGTTCAGAAGATACAGGACCACTATTTACAGGACATTAGCCCTGTCCAGAGATAGGACAGCCTGAAATTTACTTCAACAATCAGCTTCTCTGCCAAAAGTTCCTCCTGTTTGCAAATACTGCCAATCTGAAGCTACATGCTTCATTGAAAGGGCAAATATCTGTAGATATTTTTCAACCTACATTTTCAGCCTGTTTTTCTATCGTATGTCACTATTTCTTCTCTTGCTCTCTTTTTTTATGATTTTTAAATCTGATTCAGTGTTTTGACGTTTTGTCAAAGTGAAGGAAAGTGCTTATGGCTTCTTAACAATTACAAATGTAAAATACCTAATCAGTCCATTAATGTTTTTATTCTGTAAAAAAAAATAAAAAATAAAAAAAAAATTAGGTTTAAAAGGAAATGTCTCTCAAAAATCTCCCTCTCAAAATCAGTTACTTTTATGCTGTTTTAAATCCCTCTTTTTCCATTTTATTGTCACATTTTCTCAACTTCCCACACATTACTGTCAGTTCTATTTTTTCTTTGGGATAATAAATAGAGTATAATAAAATTTTCTAAAATTTAATCTGTTATTACTATTATTATATTATTTATCTTGGAATATTTTGTCAAGTCTTTTGGTTACTTCATCAGGATTTTAAAGCTTGCATTAATGCAAACTATATATGTGTATGAAAACAACAGCAAAAATAGCTTAAAGGAACAGAAACACAAAGAACATATTTAATGGTATAGTGTCTCTGTATCATGAAGCTATATAGATTACTACAGGACTACTTGTGCAAAAAACTGCCATACCAGGTCAGCAGCAAAGTCAGCAATACTTGGCAGCTGGACATCCCATCAGGCCATTATGCAAATTTCAAATAGAAATTGTCAAAACCCAGATATAAAAAGTGTCATTCTATTTCTCTGAGCCAAACAGTATCAAATGAGTTATCAGTTAGTCACTGTCATATAAGTATTGTATCAAACAGAGAGGAGTAAATAGAGCCATTAACTGATTTTCTGGTGAGCATTAGAACCAATGGAGTGTAGGGTGGGGCTATTACTTTATGGAAAAACTGCCAACTGCCTATGCCCATAGTTGTTTCTGAGGTATTACACAATTAATAATAAAAACTCTTTCAGTCTTCGGGATGTCATGCTTTTCACAGATCCCAAGCTCTTTTTTAAGTTTTGTGCATATCAGCAATATAAACTGAAATACCGTGTCAGAGGCTCTGGGTGGGGTTTTGGACCAAAAGCACAAGAAGGACAACTTCGTAAAACATAGTCACCTACTTGCCAGAACTCCCAGGAAAAGGTGTGAAGGCTCATACAACCTTGCATACATTGTGTATGTAATTGGTTGGTTTCATCTTGTTTTCAGTAAACTTCTGTATTCAGTACTGAGTCTCAGATCTATGCAGAAAAATAAAATATATTTAAAAATGCAAGGTTTTTTTTTCATCAGTGCAAAATATCTATTTGGACATAATAAAGTAAACCATAATGATTTGAGGAGAAAATAATAATGATTGGAGGTCTATGTGTACCTATTACCATGTCTTCTATAAATATATGAGTCTTGAACCAATTCTGTCAGAAGTCCAAAAGTCACTCAGCTTTGAAGTGAAAGAACAGAACATTCATTTGCACCAGATTTCAGCGGGAATTAATTATTTTAACACATGTGTGTAGAGTAAACAAACGGTTTTACAAGCCAAAAGAGGAAGATGAAAAAATCCACAGCCGTCAGGAAATTGGTTTTATATTAAAAGGCACGACCTATTTAAAGTTAATACATAATTAATGCCAACAATTTGTAACTCACTCAGAAGCCATAATATGAACTAAATTATAAGCACAATTTAATTGCCTTTAAATTCCATGTCTCTGAAGACTATAAAGATTAGGGGTATAGCTTTTCAGAAGTAGCTATAAGGTGATGGTTTTGTAAGTAACAAATAAATATTCCTCAGAAAAATTTCTGTTGCCAGAAGAAGCACCATATGTATTTACTGAGACTTTTCAATAAGGTTAACAATAAGATGAACAAAGAGAAAATAGATACAGTACACGTGTTGACATATTTATATTTTACATAGTCTTAAAAGGTCTTATGTAATTCTCATTATTCCTTGAATTACAATGGTACCAACAGTGTTTAGATTATGTTTTCCATATTTTGATTCTTTTATTTCTTCTCCTTTTTGATTTGAAGCAAAACTGTATTCATTGCATCACTCTGGAAGTACATATCTTTTAATTGTTACAGGTATTTTTCCTACTCATCATGTTGGTTTATGTTGATTTTTTATACTTTTTTGATTATTCTTACTGACTGTTTTTGTTTGTTTGTTTTGGGGGGTTTGGTTTTGTGGTTTGGTGGTTTTTTTTTACATTTCCAGCTAAAAAAAAATCTTATGTAAATAGTTATTTTCAAAATTGTACACTGATTCCTAGTAGATTCTTCTGAAGTTGTTTAGAATCATTTTTGCTGTGGTAGTTCATGAACAAGCAGATATTTCAGAAATTTCTGGCATTGCTAAGCCCCCCACAATAAACCAACCAAAAAAAAAAAAAAAGACATAAAAATGTTCCTGTGATTTCTTATGATAGGTAATTAAAAAAAGGGTGCAACATTGTCTGTACTAAGAAGAACATGCCAGACCTCCCAATTTCTTTGTCCCATAAGGAAATATGCCTTCTAGGCAATCATTTAAGAGTCAAGTGGACTAGTGTTTTGCTAAGACCAGGCATTGTCTGGGTATGTGCTATGGTCTCTAGTCACAGATGGCCTGCAGATTTCTGCCTGAATGCAACTGCCAGCAAACTTTTAATTCTATTTGGTTAACTAAAAATAGCTTTGATTAAGCAAATTTAAATAAACCTTTAGGACTAGACATTTTAGAGGAATGAATGGGTGCTTAATAAAACAATGTGTGCTTAGGGGGGTATGTATGAGTATGTATGAAAGCTTGAATTGCAATGCTGGTACTAATCAACAAAGAATACATGGCCAATAACACTGTTTAAATGAGAAAACTATTTTAGTTAGAAAACTGAAACTCTGGAAAGAATAGTTTTATTTTTAGCTACCCCTCAACTAAAATGAAATTCCAGTTCAAATCTTTGTTTATTTTTTATTCTTATGTATATTTATGTTGTTATCAATGAAAAAGTGTAACCAAAGGAAGTGATGTTATCCAAATTAGCATATCGGTATTTGACTCTCAGAATCTATTCCTTGCCTGAGGAGTCAGCAGTTTGGAAAGGACTCTCAGTTATTATACAACACAGTTAACGTTTCCTTGGGTAAAATGTAGTTCCAGATGGTCAATTTCTAAACTTAGATATGCAAATATAGCTGGCTAAATATGATGGGAGGAGGGGTGTATATATGTATATATATACATATATAAAACCTTCTTATGGGTATTTGAAGGGCTCTTCAGTCGTCATTTGCAAAGATGTCTAATAACATTTGTGAATCTGAAACTTAAGTATGGTGCTAGTAGATACCCATGACACCTGAGGGTGTTTGAAATGACATTAGAAACCTATATACATGACAGCTGAATTGAGATCCCGCTCAGTGTATCGGCAGACTGCAGAGAGCTTATTCAGATTAATCGGTTAGCTACAAATAGATTGCTGTTATCATTGTAGATGTCCTAGTGTATTTGTCCTGGTGTCCAGCTGCCACTCCAAAAAGCCCATGGCTCTCCCATAAATCCTGTTACAACTGCAAGGCCACAGTGTTACATCAGACACCTCTGAACATTTGATTTTTATGCTTGATGACATCTTTGCACAGTTCAAGCAAAGCTTAGATGTCCAGTTTGAAGTAAGCTGAACTACACAGTCTGTTGGCTTCATGACTAAGGATAAAAGTTGGTGCTGTGAGGTATCACACTGGGCCACCAACCATTCCTCTGAGGCTCTGGTTCTCCTACATGTCCTCTGTTATAACTGAAAGCGTGTTCTATGTGTCTTGGATAACCTACGGTTATCCAACTTATCAAATTTTACTGAGTACCTTTTTGTGGATAGTTGAATCCCACATTAGGTATGAGTTGATTGTAATGGGAGCTTAGTATTTCAAATAGTGAGGCCTTGGCATTGCTTCAATTACTTACACATAGTGATTTAATGCCATTTGAGCTGTCCTGCAGCACTCAAGACATCTAACTAGAGTTGGTAGATAAAGCACAGGGTCTAAGGGAGACTCATAGTCTTTGGAAGAGATGCATGGAGGCCAGGTGGGATAGGACCATAGGATAGTGCAGGCTGCAAGGGACATGAGGAGTTCTTTAACACAACCTCCTGTTCAAAGCAGAGCCAGCTGTAATATCTGATCAGGTCCTTCAGGGCTTTGTCAGTCAGGTCTTGAAAACCTCTGAGGACAGAGCTTGCACAATCTCTCTGGGCAACCTGATTTGCTGCGTGGCTAACCTCATGGTATAAATGTTTCTCCTGATACCCAGTTTGGACCTCCCTTGTTTCAATTTACACTCATGTGTCTTTTGTCCTCTAATCACTCACCTTTGTGAAGAGCTTGGCTCCATCTTCTCAAAAAAACTCGTGTATATTGGAGGGCTGGTGTTTAGGTCCACTGTAGCCTTCGTTTCTCCCAGATAAACAAACAAATTCTGCTCTCTCAGCCGCTCCTTATATGAAGCATTTTCCAGTTCTTAATTTGTGGCCCTTTGTTGAACTCACTCCAATATGTCCACCTCTCTCTTGTCCTGGGGAGTCCAAACCTGGAAACAGCACTCCAGATGCAGCCTCACCAGGGATGAGAAGAGGGGAAGGATCACCTCCCTCAGCCTGCTGGCAACAGTCTTCATAATGCTGCTGAAATGCTGTTGACCTTGCTACAATGACACACTGCTGCTTCATGTTCAATTTCTTGCCCACCAGCACACCCAGGTACTTTTCTACAAAGCTGCTTTTGATCCAGTTGGTCCCCAATGTGGGGATCAAGTAGATCACATGAAAAACTTTTAAAAAATCTTTTGCATGATGTCCTGCTAAATCATCATATATTTACTTAAGAAAGTGTTTCTTACTGAAGACTGTTTATAGGATTGAATAACAATGAATATTAAATTCGTGGTGAACAAATTGATAATGAAGAAAGTTTAAAACATGCATGGGATAGCTGGGTTGTATAGTGGGTCACTATAGGAGGAAACACTGTCTCTTCCACCTATCTCAGGAAAATTGTAGGAGTTTACTGATGACATAAAATTCCTGCTGTCGTCCTCATAAATGAAACAAAAATTCCACTGTAATGATAATAGCGACACTGTAGAGAGGGACTGGCTAATGTAATGAAAAGTATCTGTTCTTTTTTGTGTTCCTTGGATATTGTTTTCTGTCAAGTAATGAAATCTAGATTTCAAGATTCAAAGTAATGTTGTTGAACCGGGTATTTTACTTCATGGAAAAGGCACAAATAAATTTACCTCAGAGCTCTGAATAAGTCAGGGTGCTGTCATAGTCACTTTTACAAGATGCCTGATGCTCAGCTGCACGAGGTTGAAAAAAGAAAGCCTAAAATATGTTTAGAAAAGATCAGCTGTTAGGTAAATCTAAGACTTGTGTTAATATAGAAAAAAAATAAAAGTTTTCACAAAATTTAGACTGCACAGCCATATAAAAATTTGTAGACAAAATTAATACGGAGAATAACTGTTTGGTCATAATTACTAACGGTGTTATAGGAGTTGTATTTTTATGAGAGTTTAATCTAGTTAATTTGGTATTCTGGATTATAAAAACAGTTAAAAATCTAAATTGAAAATGAAACCAACAACCAACCTTCTCCCCCAATCGGGTATGGAATGGTTATGACATTTTCTTATGCAGACCCTTGCTTCTGTTTAGTGTAGGACTGCAATAATCTCTTGTATTGTTTAAAAATACTGAATTCATGGCCTTACTGTGAAGTAAAATAAAACCCTGAAACTATTAGTAATATGTACTTCATGATAAAAAAAAATCAGCACCAGAGTGATTATTGTATTGTGGGATTTTCAGGTTTTTTTAATAATTACCACTATAGGTGTCTTTCAATTAAAAAAAACAGAGATAAAATTACGTAGTTACAGCTGATTATAGCTCTTCGGTGATTAAGCAGGGGATAGGAGCAGAGTCCATGCTCTGATGCTGAGATGGGCTGTGGTCATAACAAGAATAGCAAAATAATTGAAAGAGAAAATGCATGAGACTTGCAGTTCTCATGACTGTCTTTGAACGTCTCTAATTTCAAGTAATGGGAAAGTACTAAACAGTTCTAAGGGTCAGCATTGGTCTTCTTTTGAGTTTGATCTAGGCTTACATGGGGCTGTCTTTTCCAAACATCAGTTGAGGAAGTATAAACTACAATCAAGAAGGGTGGTGAGAGTCCGCAAGTATTCTTGAGCTATCTTTCAGTACTTTAGCGTAGCAAAAACAATGTAGCAGAATGGCTTAGGCTTTATTAACTGAGTTCATATTTCATGAATATGAATATATATTCCTTCCTATGTTTACATAGCTTCCTATCATCATATATAGCTTGCTATTAAAATCTAATTTTACTAACTTCAAAATATAATACATGAACATAACTCTTTACCCTACGAAGATCCTGTCTTTCTAACTTTAGTCCACATTCATCTCTCTCTGGAAGTATTCCAACACATTAACCTTTTCTTTGCTTACTGTATAGAACACCTACTTTAAGAGAAATTACTGTAATAGGCTGTTATTTCAAGAGACTGATTCACCTAACACCCAAAATAATTAAGGCCTAATTTAATTTTCATGCTTTCACAACCACACAAACATTATCTGTTTGCATCACTAAAAACATGCCGTAGAACATAGGGTGGATGAACATAGCCAATACTCTTCTTATAACAATGGAAAAACCTTTCTTTTTATCTCTGATTCCTAATACTCTTAGGTGGGGGGGGGGNNCAAACATAACAATTCAGATTCATAGCAAAACTAATTATGTTATAGGTAGAGTGTTTTTTCAGAGTGTTCAGCTGTTTTTTGTTCAGTGTGCCAGGATTCAAGGACATAAACAGCTTTATTTTTAAAAAAGTGAACTTTTTTTTTTTAAAGATAAGTACAAAGAACATACCAAACAGCACAAATGAGACTTGTTAAGGTGCCCCTATAACTGACATTCAACTGTTTCATTGTGTGTGCAATTTTAAGAATGATGTCGGTTAAAGAATTCAACAGTTTTTCCTCATGACATTTTTTGCATCATTTGATGTTTAAATTGTACTTTCGAAAAACCAGAACACCCTTCTAAAAACATATGCACACAGGAATATTTAATGCCAGTTTTATTAGTCTTTTTTTTTTTTAAAGGAAACAGCTATTTAACAATGAGCAGACTTATTCCCCTGATCCTTTTTTTTCACCATTGTCTTAGGTTCATACTGTAGACTGCTCTTTGTATTTGAAAGAGAATTAAAAAGAAAGGTGTCACAAAAGGAAAGAGTAAAAAGTTAATTTCACAAGAAATAGTACAGACAGACAGTTCTGATAGGAAAATTGCTTCAATGTGACAATATTATTACCCAACTTAGAATGCATCAGGGTGAACAAAAACTGGCGCTTAGATCCCATTACTACAGATCACAGAGTTTTCTAGATTTACAGTGATTTTTTTCAAGTTTTTGATCAGTTCAAAAAGTTCGATACGTAGAGTTTTGTACCTAAAAATGAAGCCCACCTCATTTTTATCTCCATGTAAATAGAGAGTTGATGGTTCATGGTGCCAGAGGTTGGTGCTGTTTTTTACATTACAAAAAAAATAATATATATATTATATGTGTTTGTAGGAGCACAAAAATATGATGGGTAATTGTTCTGTCTTTCCTTTTAATCTCAGTGCTATCTGCCAGCAAAGCTACTGTGGAATTATAGATTTTGAAATTGAGGTTCTGTGAAATATTGTTCTATAATAGTTACAGAAAACTGTTAGAAATAATAGATTAAATGTACACTGAGACTGTGACTCTGAGCTCTTTTGTTCTCTGCTGCTCCACATACATACTGAAGAAAGAGAGTACTAAAGACCTTTTTAATCTATCAAAAAAGGCAGAAAACCAACAGTGGTCAATCTTGAAGTCATATAAAATTAAATATGAAATAGGAAACACATTTAATGTTGTGTCAATTAATCTTCATTAAAAAAGTCACTAAGGGAAATCATAGAGTGTCTGTGATACCAGTAATATTTATGTAACTTTGTAGCAGATATGGGCTCAGTGCATGGTAACCTAGAAATACTAGAATGCGTTCGTGAACAGTAGTTCTGTTAAAGGATGTTCTCTGGTCTTTGACAGTATCCCTTTTCAGAAAGTTTGAAACACTATGCTTCAATTTGGAATTGCTGGGAAAACTTCTGTAAAAACTAAGCTGCAAAAGGTTTCAACATTACCGCATACTATAAAGCATCTAAGTTGCAGGAAGAAACTTAGAGCAACCGTTTTCAGAATAACCACAAGTAAATTGATCTTGATGGTCATTAAAACTTTCTTCAGAATATAATTATATATAAAAATGTCTGTAAGTTACAACAGTTTCTTATATCTGTCCATTACCTCCATAGGAGTCATGTTACTTGAGGCGTCGTCTTCTCTTTTATATGTTGTACAGATCAATTAGTGAGATACGCCATTGTTTATTTTTTCTAAAAAAATTAAGAAATAATAAAAATACATTGAGATAGCATATTAGCTTTAGACTTTTCTTTTTGAAGTATTTTACTTCTTTAAGCACCTATTATAATTTAGATATATGGTTATCTGTGGATTGGTAATTAGCTAATATACCGTTTCAGATGGAAGTGATTAAATTTATTATTTAAAAAAAAATAAAATTATTTCTATTTTTCTTTCAGCTTGGATAACTCAGAGAAAATTGAAAGAAAAGTTGAGAAATTTCACCCCATAATTCATCTATGTGATAAAAAAATATGAGAATAAATTGTTCATTGTTATATTGTTATAAATGATGTTGATCAGTATTATAAATCATTTTATATACATAGTTTAACTTTCAGTGTGATTAATTAATTAGAAAGAAATACGTGTTTAAATGTAAATACTGTGTGGCTGATTATGAACTTTGTAAATTAAATATAAATGTATAGTAGGATTTCCAAAACAGCATGATCCCTCCAAGTAGAATTTTACACATCTATCATTAAACATATGAAGTCATGTGCTGTGGGAACTAAAGAACTACATACTTGTCAACAGTATTTATAAAGTACAGGAGAAAAATTACAAACGTTCCCGTAGAAAAGCTTTGATTTTACCAGTCCAGTTTCTCTAACAAATTTGAATGCTGTGATACAGGAAACATGCCAGGATAGGATGAGAATCTTTGGAAAATAGCGAGTTTAGAATTTAAAAGAAAAATTTCCCGTTTCAAATATGACTATTGCATCCACTCATATCTGTCCCAACTTGAATTTTCTTATAACTAATAATATGCATTTTCAAATAAAATTATAATTCCTCCTCAGAAAACAAATGCCTGATTCTTATCCATAATCTGAGGCATCCAGAATTGTACTTACGGTAAATAAGCATGCATTAGTTCAAGCTATTCTTATTGTGTACAGCTATGCTCCATTAAAGAATTTTAGCCAGTATTCATTATCTGATTGAATTGCACTAGTTAAAGATTTAAACAGGACTGATTTGTAGCTCATGTATAAATAAGGCAGTGCAGTGAGATGCTTCTATTTTAAAAAAACCCTGTCTTATGTTAAATATGAACCCAAAAGATTTAATCTACTCACTTCTTTAGCATTCACCATTTTAAAAACTCCGTTTGCAAATGGAATATTTTATTTTCAAACTATCTAAATAAAAACATGAAATTCTTTGAAAACTTGATAGAACATGTTCTTTTGATAAATCGTTTTCTTTACCATCATTTGTAGAAAAAGGCATTAATTAACATGCATTTTTCTGGAGGCTAAGAATGCAAAATGTATTTAACTCATATTTTATTAGAACAATTGAACTTTTTTACTATGAAAAATTATAATATTTAATCTGACACTGATACATGCAACTATAGAAGTCAATAGGAAGGGGGATTACGTCCTCTCCCTAGCTCTTCAGCTTGCAGACTAAAAGAAACAGCTTGTGATAAATACAGCCTCTGTGGAAGCTCTGGGCAAGATAGAAAATAGTATGTAATGTTGGCACAAAGAATTTTAGGCTCCTGACGGATTGCCCTCTGTGACTTAAAAATTGGGACTTTTGGATACTGACTAGCTTCTGAGTTATCTGTTATCTGCAGGTCCCAGGCCAGTTCATTATGAACTGCAGACATCTAAAAGTCTCTTTAATATCTTGATTAGATAAGAAACAGAAAAAAAAAATGTCAAGATAACAAAATGAAGGAGCAAGTACTCAATACTGATAGATTATTGTTTCTTTTTAGAAACTGTTTTTTTCCCCAGAACATTCTTGTGTGTCTTTTCTATTTTCTTCCACTCTAGTATCTATGCTCCTTTTCTCCTGATAAGTAGAATAATGGTAATTCAACATAGCCTGCTGCTGTAGAACTCCAGTTTCACTTTATATAATTTGCGCCACCTCAGATCATTGGGCAATTGAGTTTAGAGTGAAATTAATTTCTGATATAATTCTTCATTCATTCCTTCGGTATATGATCTTCACTTAAAACACAGTGGAAAAGGTTTTTGCATCCTTTGTTTTATTCCATTCATACTTCTGCCTCCCCCTTGCAGTAAAATGTCTTTCCTTTTATATATATTATATATGTGTATATCACATATGTGTTGTGCCATTACCCAAGGGATTTATCAATTCATAATGGGAAAGGGTTTTAAATAGCAGTAGACCCTATGTTCATCTTTAAACAAAGCTTATCGGTTCAAGATCAGATTAATTCTGCCTGACTTGTAATTTCTTTGAGGTGCTTAAATTAAGAATCAGTCCCATTTCTTCTCCTTAATTTTCATAAAGTGAATAATTTTGCTTGTGCAGTGTCACTAAGAGGAGATTTGCCCTGGGCATGCCAATGTCTCTCCACTGACTATAACAGGCACTTGATAAGAGTATACCCATATTGAGATGTATTAGCTAAATGCCTGAAGTTCAGTGCATAAATAAGTAACTTGAAACCAGGCTTCCCCTGTGGGAACAAACTCTTTATGGTAAAGAATAATTAAAAATAATTAAAAATTAAAAACGATTTTGCATTATGCTCAAAATGTTATGGGCTACATGTATCTGTAAAAGTAAAGCCACAATGTTATTGTTGCTATGATGGAGATCTTAACATCTAGTTCAATAATCACCATTAGTCTAGATCTAACTCTTAGAGGGAAAAAAAAATGTTTCCATTTTATTTACAAGTGGACAATTTATTAAATGTTTCCATTTTATTTACAAGTGGACAATTTATTGACAAGACAATTAAATATGCAACAGTCAGGTTTGTCTACCTGTATGTTCCTGTTTATGGCTTCCTTCCTTTCTTACCACCTTTTGTTACGTTGTAAAAGGTCTTTGGCCAGATACCCTTAAAGGAAGCACTCTGCTTTCACATACACGAACAGATAAAAGTCTAAGTTTTCAGTCTCTGGAGTCCTTTGCTGGGAGGAATATGCTATTTATAGCTTTTTATTGCTCCTCCACTACACAGTTGGTGTCATTTTTATGTGTTTGTTAATGAGATTTCCCTTTCCTCATTGGTCTGCAGTGTCATGTTACATCCAAGTTAACTATATAGTGTGCCCTTTATATATATGTTAGATCTTATTTTTTGTTCTGTTTGTTGCCCCAACAGTTTTGTCCATCTCCAGGTCCACATTTCTTCAATTGACCATGGCTTGTTTACAGCTGTGGCATCTCCGATGCCGAGCCTGTGCCTCATCTCTTATCACCACCCCATGCCTGAGCTCCTCCGCACCATGTCCTCTGACTCCACTTCTCAGTCTTTGTTACTGTAACAGACCTGTATTTCTTTACACTACATCACTGCATTAGAACTCTAAATACTCCATTCTAGTTGGAATTTTTTTTTATTTCTACTAGCTGTATAAAACTGTTGTTGTACTGTGGAAGGATAACATTAGCCATTGCTGCCTGGTCAATTAAGGAAATGGCTGCCAGAACTACACCAGGTAAAACAAAGCTGTGGGCAGGTAAAGAAAAATTCAGACAGAGCAGGCCTGGCAAGCCTCAGCCCAGAGGCCTTGCAAGTGTAACAGAAAGTTTATGGCCTGTTACTAGCAATGACAATACTGTATGACTGGGCTACGCAATTACATCATGACTAAATATGCAAAAGGAATTAGGCCCATATTCCAAAGGGATCTAGAAGCTGAAGGTTTTTTGCCCTGAAAGAACAAGCTGCTAGTGCCTTTTTTTCTCTCCAGCAGAACAAGCCTCAAATGGGCATGTAGGATTTCAACACACTGCCTGAGAAGCGTTACTTTCCATAAATTGGCATAGGAAGCAATCAATAGGTTGAGCAGGGAGCTATCTATACTTGTGGGGGAAATTAAGGGTGGTCCTCATGTGGACCCTTGTAACTCTTTCAGTGCCTGTAGGAGGTATCTTTGTTCAGACTCATCCTGACCTAGCAGTTGTGTTCAGCTTCTGATGATGAAATTCACTCTGATCTCTTCAAGCCTAGGACAGACCTAAAGCCATGTGTCCTATTTCCACTGAGTTAGTGGGTAAAGGTCAGCAAGAGCAACACCTTTTGAAGACTGATTGATTAAGTGTATGATGATGATGATTCTGAGGTCTGATGTAATATAAAAAAAGAAGTGTTTGTGAGTCAAGCCCTCGGAATGAATCTAGTAACACTTTAACTATGAATAAGTGAATAAATAGATAAAATCCTTTGCAAGAGCTCTTTGAAAAATCTAGTTAGATGAGTCAGAGGGAAGGCTTATTTCATCTTCTTCTGAAATTGTTCACTTGTTTTGGCACCCATTGTGCAGTCTCTAGTCTGCCCTTTGTGCCTTTTTTTCTATTGCTTCTGCCAACATTTTACAATACCCCTAATTTTAATCTTGATTCCTAAAAAGGAAAGAAAATCTTTTTGAGACTGCTAGTGTTTATTTTCTTTGTTACCTTTTTTTCAAAATAATTTTCCCACTTATTTAATGTGTTTATCTAATATAGGTCCTAAATTTTATGGATAACAGAAATAGATAAGCTCTTAAAAATAAAATTATTCATGGAAAAATTAAATTTTAAATAATTACGTATCTTTTATATATAATATTATATATAATATATGTTATATGTAATAATCTAAACCTAAAGAAAGCTTGATTGATATGAGTAAATATATGAAATGTAAACTTTTACTGATATATCTATGATATGTTTATATATTTATACTGATACGTTTATGTTGCTGCTTACATTTCATGTATTACTCGTATCAATCATTCTTTAGGTTTGGATCATTGTTTCAAGAAGACTATCGTGTGAGAGATTTATTTATTTTTTTTTAAATTCAGAACACAAGGAGTTTGAGACATGGCTTCCATTTATGTGTTACAAAATGATTAGAAAAATATAGATTTTGCAATTCTTACTCTGTGCATGAAACACACAGAGCATCTTTATGGTGTATTTCAAAGTCCGTTTGATTTACAGCACATGCAAGTAGCAAAAATTCAAGCAAATCTTAAACATAGTCCCCAGAGTGCAAAGGGCTTTGCCTGCTCCACATATTTGGTGGAAGCATATGTCACTATGTGTTTTAAAACTCCTGCCAAATGGCATTAACTTATCTTCCGGGGAGATATAGAGAAAATAATGTTCCTGGTTGGATTAATGTCTGAAATTTGCAACAGACCAGGATGTCCCATGAAAATTAAATAAAGTACTAGTGCTATGTAGTGCAGCATGTGTGTTCTCAGTCACAACACATAGGAGTGGCCATGGTGGGTGTAACCCTCTTTTTTTTTATGCCACCTTTATTTACGTGGACAGGGGTTCTTTGATATCACTTCTAACTTCACAGAATGACAGAATGACAGAATGGTAGCGTTGGAAGGGACCTCTGAAGATCATCTAGTCCAACCCCCCTGCCAGAGCAGGGTCACTTAGAGCAGGTTGCACAGGAACGCATCCAGGCGGGTTTTGAATGTCTCCAGAGATGGAGACTCCACCACCTCTCTGGGCAGCCTGTTCCAGTGCTCTGCCACCCTCAAAGGAAAGAAGTGCCTCCTCATGTTTAAATGGAACTTCCTATGCTCAAGTTTGTGCCCATTACCTCTTGTCCTGTTGCCGGGCACCACTGAAAAAAGACTGGCCCCATCCTCCTGACACCCACCCTTTAAGTATTTATAAGCGATGATAAGGTCCCCCCTCAGCTGCCTTTTTTCCAGACTGAAGAGACCCAAATCCTTCAGCCCTTCTTCATCAGAGATGTGTTCCAATCCCCTAGGTGTTACAATCACCCCTCTCCAGCAGTTCCCTGTCCTTCTTGAACTGGGGAGCCCCGAACTGGACACAGTACTCCAGGTGCGGCCTCACCAAGGCAGAGTAGAGGGGGAGGATGACCTCCCTCGACCTGCTGGCCACACTCTTCTTGATGCACCCCAGGATGCCATTGGCCTTCTTGGCCACGAGGGCACATTGCTGCCTCATGGTCATCCTGTTGTCCACCAGGACTCCCAGGTCTCTTTCCACAGAGCTGCTCTCCAGCAGGTCAGCCCCCAACNCCATCTAACCTACTCTTCCTAAACTTCCCTATGAGGATGCTGTGGGAGACCGTGTTGAATGCCTTGCTGAAGTCAAGGTAGACAACATCCACTGCCCCCCCCCCTCATCTGTCCATCCAGTCATGCCATCATAGAAGGCTATCAGATTAGTCAAACATGATTTCCTTCTTCCAACTTCAACTGGGCTCAGATTCCTGTCCTGAAATGCATTCAGTAGAAATACTGTACTACGTACTACTAGGTTTAATTTTTCTCTTGGCAAAAAAATCAAAAGTCAGTGCAACTTTTTTTTTTCTTTTTGACTGGTATTTATTATTGTCTTAAACACAGTGAAGAAGTCATTTGACTTCAGTCAGTAGACATCAATGAGATGTTTAAAATAAATCTCAGTGAATGTCACTGTTAAAGGTATTTCTTATTTTAAAATATACTTTATAAGAAAAGATGTTGCTTTAGCCTTTTTCCAGGTGTGTGGCTTGCAGATAACCTAAGAAATATTTAAGTGTGCAAGAGGGAGTTAATTGCTGTTAGGAATGGTTTGGAACCAGATTCAGAGTTGTTTAATATTTAACATGAAGGGCTGGCTGATGTTTAAAACAGGTGATTATGTTCTTCACATTTCAATTAAAAACATATGTTCCTACCTTACTATAAAAACTTCAAATATCCAGAGCCTGCCGCGTGTAAATTTAGGCATGCTCCACCATCTGTAAATTAGATTTGTCAGTTCTGAATTATTTTTATTACTTGGCACAAATTTTAAACAGGTGCATTTCATTTATAATTGGCTGAAATTATAGCCCCATTCAAATATAGTATACTTTGTTTTCAGCAGAATTAGCAGTTCTGTGAAATACGGGGCATATATCTATGAGGCTGTACATGGAGCATATGTTACAGATAAATAGGCAATGTTCACTTTGTAGTGCACTGTTCTGTTTCTGAGAAATTAAAATTGTGTGCACAATCTCTTCCCTTCTGAGGTGAAATTACAGAAGCAGAAGTGAATTCTTAGCCTACTGCTAAAAAATTTAACATTGGTATTATGGATGTAATTGTTCTGAACATGTCCGCGAAGAGGTTTCTGAGCTGTGGTGTACAGAACATTATCAGGGTGGTCCATGGAGAACTGTTTAATTCCATCACACTACCTTTATTCCTTATTTACACCTGTAAATCCCAGTGGACATTAGAAAATAATTCCTTAATAATATTATGAGAAATTAAATTCTTATAGTGCTCCAAGATGGTGCTTATCACTCATTGGAGGAAGTCTATCTGGACTTTGGTAAGGCCTTTGACACCATCCCCCACAGCATTCTCCTGGAGAAGATGGCGAATCATGGCATAGACAAGTGTACTCTTCGCTGGGTTAAAATCTGGCTGGATGGCCGTGCCCAGAGAGTTGTGATTAATGGGGTGAAATCCTCTTGGCAGCCGGTCACCAGCGGTGTCCCTCAGGGCTCAGTTTTGGGGCCAGTTTGTCAATGATCTGGATGAGGGGATTAAGTGCACCCTCAGTAAATTTGCAAACAACACCAAACTAGGTGGGAGTGTTGATCTGCTTGAGGGTAGGAAGGGTCTACAGAGGGATCT
>VWZL01006348.1:215916-258116 GCA_013396915.1 Stercorarius parasiticus
TATGAGGAGAGGCTGAGGGACCTGGGCATCTTTAGTTTGGAGAAGAGGAGGCTGAGGGGAGACCTCGTTGCCCTCTACAGCTCCCTGAAAGGAGGTTGCAGAGAGGTGGGGGTTGGCCTCTTCTCCCAGGTGAATAATGACAGGACCAGAGGAAATGGTCTGAAGTTGCGGCAGGGGAGGTTTAGATTAGATCTTAGGAAGACTTACTTTCGTGAAAGAGTGGTCAGGCACTGGAACAGCCTGCCCAGGGAGGTGGTTGAGTCACCATCTCTGGAGGTATTTAAGAAACATCTAGATTTGGCACTTCAGGGCATGCTCTAGTGTCAGAGATTGTAGGGGTTTTTTTTTTGTGTGTGTATGGTTGGACTTGATGATCTCAAAGGTCCTTTCCAACCATGAAGATTCTATGATTCTATGATTCTACTGATTCACATATATAAAATGTTAAGTATTTCATTTTAGGAGAAATCGAAAGATTCAGCTTAATATAGACATTGTTGGGTGCAGTGAAGACTATCTCATCTGTGTTAAGATCCTACCTACTGAAAGAGAGAAACATGTATTATATAAACGCCTAAATAAAAAGGCATTTCTGTTGTTAATTTTAATACACACCATAACATTCTCTGTTATTTCCTAGACATACTGGAAGATAAAATTGTGCTAAATTAGAAGAAAAATGAAGTAGGAATAGAAAAGTAGCTGAACAAACATGAAAGGATCATCAGGGGCAGAAGCACAAAATGGTGATTTCCAGTTACAGTACTTGAAAGGATGTAGGCTCTGTTTATTCAGCAACAGTAAATCTCTCTAGCTGAAGAGGTATTTGCATCATATACTACAGCCCAGATCTGAGTTCCTCTTAGCTGCAGAAAGAATTGCAAACAAAGGAGGCAGAACAGTTCTGGGTCTCCAAGACAAATGATTTTGCTGCCTTCCTTTCATTTATTCCTCTGGTCATAAAATGTCTCTGATGAAATTGAGTTCAAATGTAAAAAAAAAGTCTATTGTTCTTATATTTAAAATAGCTTATATAGTGAATGGGGTCCATGACAAACAAAAAGGATTAAAAGAGAGCAAGAATAGGTGTATTGTGTATGTGAACATTTACCTTTTGGTATTTTTTTTAAATGGTAAATATGCAAATGATGTAATTAACAAAATGAGAAAACAACAACAAAAGAAATAAATGCTCCTTGTTTTTTTTCCTTAGCAAATGAATGTCAGATTTTGTTTCTTTTTACCTATAATGCACTTTCTTTCCCATCAACAAACCAAGAAATTCTTTAAGGAAGAAAAATAAATCCAATGATGCCACAGGGAGGGTTCATATTCATGCTCAGAACACGTTTCTTTCTTTTCATTCAGCAGTATTTCCTCTTTATTTGACATGGTACACTACTGATATAGCACTGTTAGGGCCAGAAGCACAATTATATCATCATCCTAGGAAAAGCAGAAGTAGTATTTCTTTGACATGTTTACCATTTAAGAATATATTCTGCATGCCATGCATTGTAAATACTCAGATTCACTTTGCAGTTACTAACCATGCCGCAGCTTCCTTGTTTTCAAAATGATTCTGAGCAAGTACTGAAAGAAGGAAAGGAGAGATGTGGTGCAACATTATTAGGTGAAAAAAGCCATAGCCATTTACTTGTACAGGACTGGTACTGTTCTGGTACTGTTAGTTACTGTCATCTGAGTTGCTGCTTCTTCGGAAAAGCTGACCTCAGAATGCATGTTAGGTTGGAATCCTAAAATCTGGGGATACAGCTCATGTTACCAACCCAAACTTTACAAAATTGCTTTCCCCTGACTATTTGAGGACACTGAATTCCAACATCTGCAAGCCAGCTAGAGAAAACCATATGAAGTAGTGTCTTTACTGCAGAAAATATATTGTTTGTTTTTCCTTTATTTTTACTACAAATAAATGAGATAACATAAATTAGAATTGATGAAGAAAAATTTCTTGTGGTTCATGTAATTCATACACCCAGAGCTAACTTTTTTTGCATAAATGCTTTTTTCTTTTCCTTTACCATAGCAAAGGTTTTTAGTAACTTTTTAATGGAAACGTTTTCAGGTCCTTAAATTCAGCATTAGAGTAGATGAGATTACAAATCAAATTGAAATTATGATCTCTTCCAATAGTAGTTTGAATACTTTGATATTATAATATTGTTATTCAGTGTCTTTTCTCAGTTTAAAAAAATTGCTTTAGAATAAAATGTCAGCATTACTACTTAATTCTAATGATTTGCATGTCAATTATTTTGTTTTCAAATTTAAAATTTTGAGTGTTGGTAAAAATAATATTTTTTTCTACGCTTTAAAGTCCATCTTGTCATGAAATCATATATATACACAATCATAAAAGTATATATATGGTCTTCAGATTAGATGGAATTCTGGACATAGTATTTTTACAACAACTAAAATAAGTGGCATCCTTGATTCACTTATTAAAAATATAAGAGTTCCTGGTAATGATCCATATGATACCCTTGACAACAATCTTGTCATTCTGCAAAGACAATCTGTTGCATGAAAGTAAACTGTTTCACTTCAATATTTGCTGATCAGATGCTCACTTCTTTAAAGTAATGTTTGAAAAATTAGTCCTATTACGAAAACCCAGCTCTATTAGAAATAGTCACTAGACTCATGCGGCATGCAGGGCCTTGGAATTTTTTGCTAAAAGAAACAAATAGCTTATTTCAAATTAGATCAGGTGCCATCACTGTCAACAAAATAAATAGCAGACTATAGGGCTAGTGGGTTGTTCTTGCAGCTGCAAAGTACTCTAATTTTGCTCCTCAGCATGGGACTCTAGTTAAAGTAATTAAACTTGAGATTTATGCATAGGAGAATAAGAAGTCATAGTGAGAGGTTGATTGGAAGAATGAGTGTGTTTAAATGATTTCTATAAGTTTAAAGATAGCAGAGAGTCTAGTTAAAGTGGTACGGGTATGTATAAGAATCTAATAAGAAGCAATAATTGAAGTAAATTGAAACGTTAGCTTTTATAGGTGTATGCATAATTTCTAAGTATCTGTTTAAGTACTGAAAGCTTTAATTGAAGAAAATTACTTTAAAAATTATACTGGTAGCCACTTCAAAATTTAGCACAAAGATATTAAGTGTTTTAAATATAATGTTCAATGTCTCATTATGGAGATGTGATGAAAAATATGCTTCATTTCTCTTTCCCTATTTCTTTTCTTAGAGAAACAAACATTTAAATTAGAAATCTAAAAAAACCCAACCAAACAACAGAACTGAGGGTATTACAGTGAAGAGAAATCATGAATGAATAAAAAAGAAAAAAATACTTTTCTAAAGTAAATAAAACTTCTAAAGGACTAGTAAGCATGCAAAGGGCATCATAGTGAACTTTTGGCTATAAAGAATTGCTAATGAAGGATAAACAATTCCTGATGAACTCAGTTTCTTAGGTCTTCATCTTTGAGACTTTTACCTTTTTGCCTTATGTTTACATATATATCCTTTTCTTTGTTTATATTAAAGAAGGAAGTTGTCAAATTAGATTTTGCATTATCACTGTAAGAGTTTTGTTTGCTTTAATGCAGGTGCCATTTTCACTGATGTGTTGTACACTTTCTTTTTTTTTTTTGTGATGCAGTTAGAGAATTTTTATTTGTTGCTTGATTCTCAGGATGATGTTTATTTACAGTTCCAGAAATTAAGAAGAAACCTGGTCAAGCTCTGTGTGATAACCAGTACAGGCATGAAAATTGGTGACAAAATAGATGATACATATTCATTAAATACTTTGTCTGCACTATTATTATTACATTGACAGCAGCCCCAAGTTAGGACTACATAGAGAAAATAAGTGTGGGAATTAATTGCCTAAACATAGTCATCTGTTTCTAATTGATCACATCACATGCCCTAAAGGATTCAAGATATGTACATGTGGTTGACAGACTGAGATGCGGCCTACAGGACACCCACATCATTTTGGACCATCAACAGAAGGCTTGGAAGGAAATTAAAAGAGTACTTCAAATGACCCTGGATACATATTTGACCAAGGGAATCACAGTCTGGCTGTGGGTCCCCAGTAACTGGCATGCAGTAGTGCGAATATGCGACATACACTGCTATGAGTTAATTCATATTTTTGATTTGAAGTACCAACCAAGTTTTTGAGTATAAGAGAGCTGTAGAAATCTATACTTAGCACAATGCTGAATAGATAGTGATTCATATGTAGCGATTCATATATATGATAAAAATAGGCATGCATTTCTCAGGTGGGTGTCTAAGATCTTGCACTTTTCTTTAGTGACTATGCCTTCTACAGTTTGAGTGTAATTGTGACTTTAAAATGAGTGTCATACCATAGTATGACACACACAACAAATGTGCCATATGGTGCACTCTGCCCTGAGACATTTAAATCAGTTTGGCTACTAAGCTTTTCTATTAAAGACAAAACCAAACAAATCCAGCCAACAAACAAACAAAAAAGTTCCCAGAAGTAAAAAGTACATAATGCACTGCAGGGTGAGCATTCATCAGGTCTGAGCATGTTCCAACATACAGACACATTGATGGTAAATTCATATTCTGTTATCAGTGTCATTCTACTGCTGAACTATTGCATGCTCCAGAAGAGAAATATAGAACCGGCTAATGCAAAATGCAAACAAAAATGCATTAATCATGGGGTTAATTTCCAAGAAGATTTTGTTTTCTTCTGTCTACTAAAGCATTGATGAAACTGCCTGTTTTATCTTCTTCTTAGATCATTTAGATTGTCCTCTTAGACCTCTTGAACAAATAATTAGTATGGGAGAAGGCAGAAATAGAAATATGGATATGTGCATAAGTAAACTCCCATTCTTTTGAATCTAAATGTAATGAAACTCTGTTTAGGTTTACAGTTATTAATTTCTGACAAAAATATCTTGACATTGATCTGGCTCTTACTTAGATTGATGCCCTGAAAAAAATTATAAAAGACATTCCTCCCTTCTGACAAGGGCCATGGGGTGATATTTCTTTTTCATTGTTCTCTAAAAATCTACCTAAAAATATCAAACAATTTTTCTTTAGTCAAACAATGGTATTAATATGCATGGAATCCTTCAGGCATTTGCATTTTCATCCGTAGAGACTCTTTTTTACCTTCAAAGCATGTAAATCTTTTTCTTTCTTTCCAGAAAAAAAAAAAAAAAAGAAAAAAGTCTGAAGTGTTCAAAACCTGAGAAATCTTTGTAGTAAACATCAGAGATGGAAAAGTCCTATTTCCTTAAAAAAAAAAAAGTAAAAGAAAATAAGATCTTAAAGCAGAAGTTAACCTCATGAGCTACCTTTCTTTTGGTAAAACCAGTGCTTACAAACTATTGCAATATTTTCAGGTGCTAATGAGTAAAATAAGTCCTCTGCATTATGTGCACTTCATATCATAATTTCATAATTAAGGATGAGCTATTATTATTTTTGAGGTTATCGGCTAGAGATAGCAGAGTATATATAGGAAATCAGAGGGGGAGAAGGACAGGGAAGGTTTCCTTCACACTTAGACGTAATTAACACTGCCAGAAATACCTTAAAGAAAGTAAAATATTTTGCATTTTCAGCTAAATATCTACAATGTTTACAAATATGGAAATATACAACTAAATGAATGATGCAATATCTTGGCTGAGGGATCTCACTACAGTGTTCAGAATGGCTTTGTTTTCTTGGTTGTAGGTCACTCACTGTGCTTTTTCTTCCTTGTGACATTCTGAAAAGTAAGTTGTTTCTAAATAATGTCACAGCCAAAAAAGATTAATTCTGCTCAGAATAAGGGATTATGGATTTTCAGAAAATACATAGAGTTGAGAAGAAAAAGCCCTTTTCGATAATTTACAGTTAAACTGAAATTATCTATGCAGACAAACTGTGCAGGATTCATTTTACCTAACTTTAAATGTTTGAGTTTAATATCTAACTGGGAGCTAGCCAATCTAGCCTTTCTTTCTATTCATAGAAAGAGGTAAGTGCCTAAAAAATAAATCTCATCCTAAGTTAGGTGCCTAACAGAAATCAGTTGAATCACGTTTTAGAGGTTATTCATTATTTGTTTATTTAGAGGTTATTCACTACTTATTAAAGACACAGGTTTATAGTCAGATGTCTCTATTTCAGACATCTAAGTTGCAGCAGACTGAGGCCATTAGTTATATCTACCAGGATGCAACAGGAAGCTAGGAAATACATGTAATCCTGTGCTGTTTTCTGACTTGAGTTTGTTGCTCTGTGAATATATGTTTTACAGAATCTTTCTACTAATGTCCTGAAAATACTTTATGTTTCCCCATGCAGAGAGAAGGCCTCAGAGTTGTATGGCATGTCTTGTCCCTAGATGACATTTTTTTGTAACATTCATTTTGCTATAAATTGGATATGCTGCAAAGGTCTTTAAATATCTCACATAACTGCATGTGTAAAGCCATTGGAGATGCAAGGATGTAATAGGTGTGAATATTGAAGGGCAATAGCTAACTGAGCCTCTGGCAGGGGCTATGCAACTTGGTTGCATAATATGAAAGTTGCATTTGACATTGGAGAGCTACTAGAAGGGGCTTTACATGGTGCTGTGTGATCTCTGAGATAACCCTCTAGATATCCCATCTGATCTGCAATTCATGGATCCACAGTGTGCAGTCAGGTAAGACATAAACCTGACAGTGACATGGTGGCCATTGAGGACTAGGAGGTTATAATCAAACTAAGGCAAAAAAAGGCTAATCAAAATTTCAGAGTTAAAAGTGCATAGCTAACCGACAAATCCATTGCAAACAGGTATTGTTAAAATGATAATTTTCACTAACCTTGGTCAGTTTTCTATGAATTAGGAGAGTAAGATATTCAAGTCTAAATAAAAAGACATTCCAAGGAGACCCAATGACCACATGAATGATGGTTAATTAGCAGTCTTATAAAGCTTATAAAAGTTTGGCATTTATGTTGCAATTACAGGGAAATTTTCATGCACAAAACTGGGACTGTAATGGTTGCTTTTATATATATTTTTTTCCAAAAAAACCCTGAATCTTTGTTGTGCACTACTAGGTTCTCCAGAGTAATCATATTGATGAGATTTGCAAGGCTAAGATGAATAATTTCTATATGAAAAAAAATTGGTATTTGTAGGAAATGTGCAGGTTTCTGAGAGAAAATGACAAATAACAGAGAATAGAGGAAACCATAAAACACTGAAAATGACCTTTTATATAAAACATGACTTAAATAAAAGTTTCAATCATTTAAAAACCATTAACATCTCACGGATGTGCAAGCAAGATAAGACAGAGTTATGAGGTAATCACATGAAATAATCACATATGAAGACAAAGCAATGAGTCAAGAAAAAATTTTTCTTCTTGTGTGCCCTGAAAATTTGCCAGGCTAGGTCTATGAACTCTGTAGGAGGAACCTCACCACTCTGAGTTTGTTCAGTTTACATTACACAACTAAGTGTAAATCAGTTTAGGTTGTGTTGACACTTAACTTCTTGGGCAGCAAGGATTGGACACAATTCATCAGTATGCAACATCATTATAATTACCAATTGAATAGTGAAGTTACCACAAATTACTTATTTGGGCTCAAGAAGATCCATCACAAGACATCTGAGATAATTTTCCACAGCTCATTATAGGATAAGTGATGGTTTGGACTAAATTCAACATCTTTGAGAAACGCTGCTCTTTGACTACTATGAGCACAATAACCTTTCTGTAGAAGCTTGATGGCCCCACAATAGTACTTTTTGTTTAACACTCCTGTGCTCAGTTTGGTATTCCCACAGAGATCCTGGGTAGATGAGGGGTTTGTGTGTCTGGGTCACGCATTTTAGAATCTTACAATAAAAATTACTGGCAGCCTCATGAAATTCAGAGAGTTCTGTGTTCTGTCTTATTAAATGTTTATCACAGCACTGTTTTTTGCATGAAATTAACTTAGAAAATATTTCTTGATTACCCTTATTTTCACTGTGGGAACACAGATTACATCTGACTTGAAATGAAAGAAACCATTTGTTTGCAGTTACTGACGAAAAGTTATCTCTTAGATTTGCATGCTAGCATACTCATTTGTCTCCTATTGTATACAAGGGAATAATTTCATTTTTTCTCGGTGAAGCTGGAGTTTTCAGTGCATTAGATTACACAGTGAAACAAACAAAAATACTTCGCCAAAAGCTGTATGGATTGCAAAGTATGATGCACAAGTAATACTTTTCAGTATTTCAGTTAGTGATAATTTCATATGAAAGCTGTAATAAAAATACTGAAAAATCACAGTCAGAAGAAAGAGAATTACTAAAATGAATGATACCTATAGCTTCCCTGATAACTTGTAGATCGCAAAATTTCATAAATTAAATTAAAAAAAAAACAAACAAACAAATATTAGAGGCAGAGATAAAGTATTGCTATACCTTGAAAAGAACAGTCAGTGATGTGTGTTGTCAGGCACTGCATAAGCTGGTGCCTCCCTGGGGCCACGGAGCCCTGAGGACTTCCCAGGAGGGTCAGGCAGGGCAGGGCTTGGAATCCAGGGCCCGTCCCACTGGCCCAGCAAGTCAGCCAAAGGGCACTGGGACAGCTTCAGCCCTGGGTATTGGGCACCTCTCTGTGATGGGGATGGTGAGTGGCAAGGCACCCTCAGGTGGGCCCCACTCAGCAGGGCAGAGCAGGGCTGTGGGGAGCTGGAGACCTGCCCTACTGTAGCATTGCTGACACAGGGAATGATGAATGTGGGGGACTGAAACAGGTCCTGGGTCATGGGCAGGATGGAGAGGGTCCTGGGGGAGTCTGGACAAGAACAGCAATCAGAGAATCACAGACTGTGGTTGAGGCTGGAGGGGAGCTCTGGAGGTCATCTTGCTCAACTTCATGCTCAAGCAGGTTCACTTATAGCAGGTTGCCCTGCACCATGTCCAGACAGCTTTTGAAGATCTCCAGGATCTCCAACCTGTCCCAGTGCTGTCATCCCAACAGTAAAAAAAGTGTTTCCTGATATTCAGAGGGAACCTCCTGTCTTTCAGTTTGTGCCTGTCGCCTCTGGTCCTGTCACTGTACACCTCTGAAAAGAGCGTGACTCCATCTTCTTTGAACCTTTCTTTTTCTTTCCTTTTATTCTGAATTCAGAAATGAAAGTTTCATTTGGCTTGGAACTAGTATTTTTTAACTTGCTTTTCAACATTACTGAACCCAAAGTGATATAATCAGTTGATGTATTGCAATGAACAGGGCCTCAACCATGGCCTTTACTAGCTTACATCCTAGTGTGTAAGACATGGACCTAGATTATTTTTTGTCTCATCTTTCAGCTTTGGAAGTGAATCAAATAATTTAATTATTCAAACAGCATCGCTCTCAGACTCTTTCCAACACCATTGCCACCTTTGCTTTTCCTTTCCTTTCATATCTCAGATACTGCCAAAGTGTTTTACCTCTACGTGTTGGATGTAACTGTTCCTTTTATTCATGATTTTCACACATAGACCTCTTGATGATCCTAGTCGTTTTTGTATCATCTCCTCATCTGAACTCCTTAGTTCCCACTACTTTCATCCCAGTGATGTCAGTCTTATGAAAAAAGATACTGTCACACTCAAAGCTATCATAATTAGAATGTTCAAATCAGCAAGGGAGATTAAAAACACTTTTCAAAGTAACATGGAGGAGTTCACATCTCATCAGGGGAGATGGTGCATCTTTCTCATTTTATTTGTAGCAAGAAAACATCCATTACCAATCCCTGCCCCCCTCAAAAAAAAAACAGATAAAAGAATAGAAATATTTCAGAACAATAAATATTAAACAAGAAACTATAAAGTCATTTTGCCAAGAAACTTCACTATGTTTTCTTATCGCATCAGGTAGGATACTGTATTGGATTTACTTAAAAAGGTTTTGTCGGTGGGGGGGGCTACAGGGTTGGCTTCTGTGAGAAGAGGCCAGGGGCTGTCCCATGCTAGACACAGTTCGTTCCAGATGACTCCAGCAGATCCACCATGGGACACAGTTGAGCCCCTCAGCCAAGATGGTGGTGCCTCCTGCAAAATGTATTTAAGAAAGACAAAAAAATACCACACAACAGCTGTGAGAGAGAAGAAAGAAAAACAAATTTGAAACAATCCTGCAGACACCATGGTCAGAGAAGAAGCATGGGGAGGAGGTGCTCCAGGTACTGGAGCAGAATTTCCCTTGCAGTCCATGCAGAAGACTATGATGAAGCAGGTTGTCCCCATGCAGCCCATGGAGAGGACTGTGTTGGAGCAGATACCAACACTGCAACCTGTGGAGGACTCCACACCAGGGAAGATGGAAATGCCCTGAAGGAAGCTGCAGTCCATGGAGAACCCATGCCAGAGCAGGCTCCTGGCACGGACCGTGCCCATGGAGAGGAGCCCATGCAGGAGCAGGCTTTCTGGCAGGACATGTGACCCAGTGGGGCAAGGGGGAGCAGTCTATTCCTGAACGACTGTACCTTGTGGTAAGGACCATGCTGGAACAGTTCTTGAACTGCAGCCCATGAGAAGGTTGCCTGTTGGAGAAGTTTGTGAAGGACTGTCTCCCATGGGAGTAATCCCACCCTGGAGCAGGGGAAGAGCGTGAAGAGAAAGGAGCAGTGTTTGTCTGCAACACCCATCCCCTGTCCCCTTTGCACCACTTGAGGGGTGGGAGGAGGCAGAGGAGTTGGGAATCCGGGAGTGAAACTGAGTCTGGGAGAAAGGGGATGGGGACAGGGGAAAGTGGTTTTATTTTTGTCTTTGTTTCTCACTCTATTTTAAATTAACAATAAATGATATTGCTCTTTCCCAAGTTGTCTGTTTTGTCCATGATGGCAATTGGTAAGTGATCTCCCTGTCCTTATCTCGACCCACAAGCTTTTCCATCTTATTTTTCTCTCCCTGGCCTGTTAAGGAGGGTGACTGAGACAGCAACTAGGTGGAGGTCCGGCAGCCAACCAAGGTCAAATACACCATAGCTATCAACGTACTTATACGAGAAATTAGTTCTTTCCCTAGGTTCCTCTGCTGCTACAGTTGAGGTCAGTGATGAGACTTCAAGTTTCGTGAAGAAAAGGGATTGATGAAGCTTTTGTCTCTGTCACATGTTATTTGAATTTAATTTTCATCCAAAGTAGCACAGAGATGATGTAAACTTGTATTGAAAATTATGCGTATTTTATGGTATTAACAGCGGGGGAGGATCTGTATAGGTAATTGACTGTTGAGCTAGTGAATTTTCTCCTGGTTTTCTTCTCATTGTTCTTTTTTTTTGTTGTTTGGGTTCCCCCCACCCCAAAAACTGTTTTTTAATACAATATTTTCACAAACTGATTTTACTATGTATATTATGATATGATATAGTATGTTACATCATTAATTCATAGTCATACAATTGATAAGCATTTTAAGCTTAATTAAGGTTGAATATTTGATGTGCTTATATCCAAATGTGAAATGTGAGTCTAATGCGGATACAAATAAAAATACAGGGAAATTACATCTTTGTGTTTCAATGTTACGACTTCACCTACCTTCCAGTTAGATATTTAATTGTGCCCTAGGCATTGCACAACACAGTAACTGCAGGAGTGAATCCTGATATCAGAGCATCGCTATGGTATTAACTTCTTAATTTACTTTATATGGAAGACATTTATGTGGGCATAGTGAATATGAAAGTTGTACCTGTCATAACAATCAGTAGGAATATATGAATACTCTTTTAAAAAATTATTAAGTCTGTAATGGGTTAAGTATTACATGAAAAGGTTATAGAAATCAGCACATTTGGGATATATCTTGAATATTAAAGGATATTCTGTTTAGGAGAAAGAAATCAACCTAAATATGTCACATCTCTCTTGCTTTTTTCTTTTCTTGTTTCTTATTAACAAAGACTTTTTTATGGAAGCGGAGATTCATTTCATAAGAATTCATCTGCTGCTTCTGTTTATTCCTCCAGCTGAAGTCATAGTCCTCTGACATCACAATCAATGTCAAGACACCTCATCTTGACGTCAGAAAAGTGACTCCAAGTAGACACAAAGAAAATAAGAGGTTCTTTGTAATTAAAGCTTGCCTCTTTCTCCCTATAAATAAAAAAAAAAAAAAAAAAAGCATGATGTAGTAGTGGGAACATTCCTTTATTAGAAAAACTACTCAGAGTTTCTTCAGTGTATTTAACCAATTTTCTGCTTTCTTCCATTGTGACTGAGAAGCTCAACATGAGCCAGAAATGTGTGCTTGCAGCCCAGAAAGTCAACCGCATCCTGGATTGCATCAAAAGAAACGTGGCCAGCAGGTCAGGGGAGGTGATTCTGCCCCTCTGCTCCGTTCCGGTGAGACCCTACCTGGAGTACTGTGTCCAGCTCTGGACAACACAGGAAGGACATGGACCTGTTGGAACGGGTCCAGAGGAGGGCCACAAAGATGATCAGAGGGCTGGAGCACCTCTCCTATAAGGAGGAGAGAGTTGGGGTTGTTCAGCCTGGAGAAGAGATAGCTCCCGGGAGACCTTATAGCAGCCTTCCGGTACCTAAAGGGGGCCTCCAGGAAAGATGGAGAGGGACTCTTTATGAGGGAATGGAGCGATAGGATGAGGGGTAACGCTTTCAACTGAAAGAGTGTAGATTTAGATTAGATGTTAGGAAGAAATTCTTTACTGTGAGGGTGGTGAGACAGTGGAACAGATTGCCCAGAGAAGTTGCAGATGCCCACTCCCTGGAAGTATCGAAGGCCAGGTTGGATGGTGCTTTAATCAGCCTAATCTAGTGGGAGGTGTCCCTGCCCGTGGCAGAGGTTTGGAACAAGATGATCTTTAAAGTCCCTTCCAACCCAAACCATTCTATGATTCTATGACTCAAGCCACAGAGAAGTTAGAACAGACTTAATATAATTAATGTTAGAAGTTTCTGCACAGTTATTTAAATTAGATCTTGCCTCAAATATATCTTATTGCAAACACCAATGTTGTACCTATTTTCTGACTAAAAATAAAATAATCTGATGTCTATTAGAAACAAGAAGAATTCTATTTCTTACTAAGCATTTTAAAACAGTCTTTTACAGGAATTGATACATTCACCCCCTGGATTTACATGTAAACAATTATAATTAAACAAAGAAGAAGGAAGGAAGGAAGCAAGCAAGAAAGCAAGCTATTTTGTTGAAACATTTCTTTAAAGAGGTTTAGGCTACATTTAAACTTAATTTGGAAACTTTCCCAAGTTCAGAATGGGATTTCAAATGACAGACAAAATCCTACTCCACTGCTGTAAAAGGATTTAGGGGGATGCACTTGGAGTGTGTTAAAAATTAAATTGAATTCCCCTAAAAGAGAAGACTGATCTGTATTTCCTATCTCCTAAGTAAATAACCACATCATGTGTTCAGATGAGTTATCTGATATTCAAAACTGAAAACAAAATGAAGACATATCAAATTATTTTACAAATAAAGATGTTTCCCAGTTGACCTTATGCCTTTATCTATTGGAAATATAAAATAACTGATAATTCTTATGTACCACTTAGTACAGCACAGGCCCCTAATAGAATGGTTTGATAATCGGATATCCACTTTGGGGAAAAGTGTTATTTCATTTTTAATATACAGCAGGTATTTTTACATCTATATAATGTATTTATCTCTTTTTTTTCTTCTTTGTTTAAAGTTATGACATTATCTTAAAACAAACAAAAAAAATTAGAACAAAAATAGAAATCTTGGCCATAAACTATATAGTATTAAGGTGAAAAAAAAAATGATTGCAATTTTCAGAATATATTGCATATACAGTAAGAAAAAAAAATAATTCTAAATGTGGTCAACTGCCTGGAGCTTATGGCAGAATTTTACCTTATGCTGCAGTGTCCAGATCAAACAGAAAGACCTTAAATTTGTGTAACCAATCGATGCAATTTACAGGATCTTAGATCAAGTACTAAATTACAATTCTTTTTGATGACAGTAATGTAATATTTGCATATATGGCAGTACAGTACAGGATACCAGAATGATCAATTCTGCATAGCAGATTCTGAAGCAGTGTGACTAGCTATATTTGTTGTAGCCTTAAGTAGCCTTATGAAGCCTTACTTCAAAGACAGCTCTGTCTGTGCTATCAGTTGTGAGAAGCTTCATGTAATTACTGTTACACAATTATTTATCACCAATTAATCATTAATGTGTGCAGCCCTGGGTCCTCTAGTATTATCTTGTTACTGTATTTTTTAAGGCATCTGCTATCTTACACTGTCAGTGGCTACCAATAAGAAAGACGCCTGCAGCAAACTAAAAGTTAGTAAGGAATTCTGTGTAAATAAGGGGGCTGTTATCAATTTGATACTATAATAACTCTCAACTTACACTATTTTACAAGTCTGTAGTAACATCAGTGTTGTGTGTTAACCCACGCAGGCAGCTAGACGCCACACAACCAGTCATTCATCCTGTTCAAAGTGGGATGGGTAGGAGACTCAGAAGGATGAAAGTGAGAAAATCATAGGTTAAGATAAAGAGTTTAATAAGTAAAGCAAAAGCTACATGTGCAAGCAAAGCAAAATAAGGAATTCATTCACTGCTTCACATTATTAGGCAGGCCTTCAGCCATTTCCAGGAAAGCAAGGCTCCATCATATGTAATGGTTATTTGGGAAAACAAATGCCATCACTCCGAACATGGCCCCTTCCTCCTTCTTGCCCCAGCTTTTATTGCTGCGCACACTGTCAGATGGTATAGAATATCCCTTTGGTCAATTTGTATATTGGGTCCCGGCTGTGTCCCCTCCCAACTTCTTGTGCACCCCCAACCTACTCGCTGGCAGGGCAGCGCGGGAAGAAGAAAAGTCCTTGACGCTACATAAGCACTACTCAACAACACCTAAAACATGGGTGTGTTACCAGCACTTTGTTCATAAATCTGAAGCATAGCACCATACCAGCTATTCTGAAGAAAACTAACTCTATCCAAGGCAAAACCAGTAAAATCTGGTATAATTTCACATTTCAAAGTATCAACTACCATGTCATTGGACTTCTAACACTATGAAGGAAAATCAGAAATATTTTTTCTAAAAGAAATTTCTCAGCTTTGATGAAAAGTTAACATTAAACTGATGAATTAGAAGATATGAATTGTAAAGAAATGAGATATATACTCTAGGAAAAAAATAATTAGAATCATTACTCCAAAATACTCATTTGAAAATAATTGTCATGTTCCTTGTGTGAATATTTTTTTTTAAATTTTCTTGCCCAAAGTGTGATACATTATTTGTTTTCCTTAATTTTCTCTATTTCTGCCATTCATCTTAGCAGTGGAAAAGAAAAAGGACTTGCAAAAGTGACAAAGTACAAGAGAAACATTTCCAGTTTATTTCACTTTGGACTTTTAATAGAATTGTATACAGCCTTTCTATCATCTTTATCTATTGGTTTTATGAGAGCTCAAGATGATCTTTCTGGTAAAAATACATTTGTCTCCATCTTTTTTGCAAAATTGACTAATCTTCTATTTAAATTTACATGTAAATAACATCTATAAAATACTACTAGATTAGAATTCTTCATGTACTCACAGCAATACCAGTAGTTTACACTGAGTTATTCATTGACCGAATCAATACACATAGGTTAAATACATGTTATAAGGGAAAAAGCAGGACACAGCTAGGATCTCTGAATACCAGGCTGCAATTGAATAGGAATATTTTCTCTCCCTTATGCAAAAAGGAAAAAAAAATTCTCTGTGGTAGAATCAAATGTTATTGAATGTTATATGAGAAAATTCTTAAAAATTATGTTTAATCACTGGAAGAGATCACGTTGCAGATCCTTGACTACTTTACATACAACTTTGGTTAATCCCGAGTTTGGTACCTCTCCTCCAAACCTTTACTGTCTTGCCATAGACACTGAACAAAATGCTGTTCTTTCCACCATGACACATGACCATGATGGTTTCCATGACAGAGGTTCTCTGTAATGTAGCCCACTTTATTTATTTATTTACCTATTTATTTTGTGATTTTGCAGTTTTGGACAACTCTGATAAAAGCTGCAGTCAGAAGAAAAATTACCTTATTTGTGAAGTGACCTTCCCAATGCTCCCTGGAAGGGAGGAAACCTGGGGCATACGGTAACAAGAGCTTGGGCCTCCTCTGTGCTATAATGAACATTTCTTTGGGTTTTGGAAATTTTAGAAATATTTTTAAGGTTGTACAAGGTTTAATCTGTTTCAGAAAGTACTCAAGGTATGACATGCATTGCCTATCATACTTGAGCTGCAATACCTGACATTGAAGGTATACATGGATGAGACCTCCTATGCTAATATTGGAAAAATGGAATGTGACAAGATAAAAGCATTGGACTTGAGTCCATTGAGTGTCCTGGAGTGACTTAAGTATTAAGACTATCAGGTTCATCTAATTTTTCTGCTTCAGAAGAGATCCTGGAATTAAACTAATATGCACACAGTACAGATGACTAGTATAAACCAGGACTCCTAGAGAAACAAACAGCAGTAAACACTATAGATGCCTTTCCTGCCTGGTTTTGTCTATGCCTTAACCAGCCAGGCTGTTGCTGCTACCAACAGAGAACGTAATGTGTACTAATGGCAGATGTTACAGTAGAAAAAAGTTTCTGTCTCCACTTACAGATAATGTAATTTTTCATCATCTTGTCCCACCCAAGATTTTCCCTGTTCTCTTTTCATGAAAGAGTGTCTCTAGTCCACTTTTCTTGATGAATACTAATTTTTAGAAAATGACGAACTGACAACCAAAACACAAAAAGATGACGCATTAGTTGGAAAATAGAGGCAAAATAGCTTTATATTCAGGAAATATAATTTTGCCTTTTTTTCTGCATAAATAAAAAAAATAGATTTTCATAGATCTTATAATAATTACTTCACACATCTCAAAGCCAGACTTAAAATTTCTCACTATCATTGCCATTTACCTCAGAGTAAACTGGGGGGGGGGAGGCAGTGTTTTATTTTATTTTGTTTTGTTTTTTAGTTAGAAACTAGTTCCTTGGCACAAGCTAGCTAGTTGACAAGACAGACAGCTACTCTAGCATGAGGTATCACTGCATTCAGTTATTAAGATCTGACAGTGAGTAAACAGAAGCAAGAATCATTTATAAACAGCCCCTAGAGCTTCCTAGGAAGAACACTTCTTTATTCATATTAAAATAGTTAAATGATATTTTGCAAAAGATATAAGGATGATGGATTCCTTCATTTCAAGGCCTTAGTAGCAAAAAGGGAAAATGAAAGAGAAGAACCTCGTAAAGATGTTCCCCAGAAGTAGTTATAAGTAGAAATTGGCAAATGTGAACTACTTCAAATTTGCTTTCAGCGTTCAATTGCTAATAGAACTTCCTGATCATGTGTGAACTATTTAAAGTGAAGTGAGTTTAAGAACCTGGGCTTTAGTTTTCATGTTGTTCAGATTTTTTCCCACTCCTACATAAATGTCCTTCAGTTACAGGAAAAGATCTTAACCATCACATTCTTCCATCAAGGATTAAGTATCTTGCACTTTCAGAAGGCCAGGAGACTGGAGAATTCTCAGAGGGTCAATTCCTCTAATGTCATAAACTATTTAGATTCTTTTATACCACTTGTAAGCTTAAAAACCTATAAAGTTTCAAACCAGTTTCAATTTAGTCTGAAAGTGAATTTTCCACTTAAACTCTGAAGTTAATCTAAAAAGCTAAAATGCTCCAATATTTTTGACCAATTTTATACAATGTAGAAATCTGAAACTGACTTTAAAAATGAAGGTCTTTGTCCTTCTGTGAAGAGTAGATATGAAGGCAGGCAAGAAACCTCAGCAGTTTAAGACAGATTGTCAATTCTATGCTTATCTAAAAGTCAATACGAAATCACTCACAGCTCAACGTCTAGATTTTTTTCAAGCCCCAGGCTAAGGAAATTAGTCTTGCATTGTCAACATGAAACCAGTGTGTCACTTTAAACTAACTAACTAACTAACTAATCAATCAAGTTGTTGCTAAGTTGAAGTCAAGGTAAGGTAGGTAAACCTATTGCTGCTTTTTCTGCACAAATGTAAATTCTGTCCAGGGAGGACTGAGCTTCAAAGTTGTTATTACAAATGCATAGCTATGGAGAATTTTTCTGTGGATTCACCAGGTTGCATAAACAAGAAAGTATTCTGCCTTAAGACCAGATCTATTTAATTCTACTCTTTTCTGTCAGTGGAAGAATTCCTGAAATTAGAGATCTAAAAGTTTGTATGAGGCATAGGATCTGTCTAACTCAGGCTTCCAATTTTCACTTCTTGTACCAAGTGAGCAGGATTTTTATTTTTTTTCTAAAATAAGAACTTAAATTGGTTTTATAGACAATGTGTTGAATACCCAATTATTGACCTGAAGAACCTAACTCAAGGCAGTTGAAAACACAAAATGTCCCAGTCTCATGAAGTTCCAGAAAATTGTCTACTTCTTGACACTGATTTTAGAGTAAATTTCGGCATTTGAGAAGAATTAATTTAATAGCAAAATTAGAATTAGCAAAACAAAAGCAGAGGAAGACTCAATATGGAAGTTTCATTCTCAGCCAGTATGAGATTGCTATATATCACAATTTAAGGAAATTCTTTGTAGAGTGCCAAAGATAAAAAATGCAAATAAAATGCATCTTCAGAATGTATTTTCAGTATTTTTAAAGCTGATTTTGCAAATACATTTCCAAAATTATCTAAATGTCATGTGTCCACTGCTACAAGTAGCTTAAGCAAACTTACAGTAAAAAGAACTCATGAAGTACAGCAGTGAATATATATTTAATGTGCCAAGCAAGTAATACACCACTGATGACTTTGAATAAGCAAAATGAGATATTCCTGAAGATTAATGAAAGAAGCAGGCAAACAGGACCCAATCATCATGAAAAACAGGAAAACGCCAATCTATAATAAGTATGAAGACCAAAGAAAGGAGACTTCTTTAATTTTTTTCTTTCCAAATTCGATATATGATCAAGTATTGTTTAGAAGTATAGCTGACTTGGGAACAGAGTTTCATTGGAATATATGTATGCCTCAACACCCAAACATTCCTCGGAAGCATTTTGGGGCTGTAGAGTTTGGGTTTCAATGACCACTTTGAAAAGCCAGTTTTCAGTTTAGATCATATACCTCAACTTAGTTTCCAGACGTGTATTCACAATAATTCTAAATTTCCTAAGAAATTTTTAAACTCTTAAGAGCTTTAAAAAAACAAACAAAACACAAAAAAAACTCTTAGAACTTCGCTTTTCTTTCCCTCACCCTAAATACCCACATTTGTTGTAGAAAATACACTTAAACTCCAAGGATTATAACTCACACTGTTGTATTTTTGTATTGTAAATGTAGTAATTTTTGTGTAAATTATTTTAAACTTTTATTTTGTTAGAATTATGTTTTGGAGATAAAGAGGTAGACAAATTCAAAATCATATAATAAGCATATATCTAAGGATTCTTCCTACATACTTTGGCTTTAAACGTCAAAGATACTGAGTTCTCATAGTTCATGTGTTAGTGTCCGACACTGTCTGACCATGTCCTTTAGATAACCAATAGGAGGTGAGTTTAATCTTTAATCCCAAATTTACTTTTTTTTAAGATTTGATGTAGCAGAGTGATGCAGCAATGTAGTGCAATCACAATACAAGCGCAATATAGCATCCAGCTGGATCCAACATACAGCTGTATCACAATATAAACATGATTCCCATCAGCAGTTTCTATATGGTCACCATCAAAATATTGGGTGTTCTCTGTTGCAAAAAAGGAATACGAGGGTTGAAGGCAACTCAAGCTCATTTATCTTTTCAAAGATCATTTTGTTGTTTTTTTTCAATTTTTATACTTTATTTTAGGCTGATCCATGTGTATACTGGCTCTTGCCGGTCTGGCAGCTCAGGAAGACATGTATGCTGTTTTGATTTATTCAGGGAAAACAGCCAGTTGTTCCACTCAACTGATACAGCCAGGTGATCTGCTCAACTGATGCAGCTGTTTGTCTAAAACAAAGGCCACTTTCTAGTCCCTTTTTGTTGAGATAATTTCAGCTTTCTTTGCAACAGTCAATCACTCCTCAAGCTATTCCTTGAGCTCCTTCAATACATTGCCCTTACCCATCTTCTCTGGGCCTTCTTCCATTATAGGGGCTTGTTTTGTCACAGGATGTCAATGCAAGATTTCAATCTTGTGAGCTAAATTCATCTACATTAAATCCTTCACCCAATATTCAGTGTATTCAGAATTTATAAAAAGTCCTAAACTCAGAAAAATGTGTTTTGTGTAATTGCAATACTTAAACATTTGTCCAAGGTCTGAATCTAGCCATCCTTCTCCAGGTTGAGAAAATTTTATTTTTCTCAGTCAGATCAAGAAATCTGAGCAAAACACTGTTTGCCTCTGAGGAGCACGGCTATATCATTCAGTTGTATGAAGAAAGGGTGATCCCTAACTGACATAGCTATAGAACAACACTATTAAAGGCACTTTTAAGTTTCTGCCTCATAGTTTTATTGGTGTAGCCTGCTTAGTTAAGAATAACAATAAATGGTATTATATACTACTTTTTTTTTTTTTAGCAGACATTTCCCACTTTTCACTACATTAAGAACAATTTACTAATGTTTTTGTAATTCTCTCAGTGTTGAAGTAATTTCATAGACGAAGTGGTTTCATGAACTACAGGAGGAATTAACAACATTTTCGTCTGGTTAAAGGTCCTTTAACTTTACATTCGTATACTTAGGAGTTTCTGTGATAGTAATTCACGTTGAATGTTTTTTGCAAAATAAGATATGTTTTTCCCCCCTCTACACTTCAGGCCTATGGTTTTCTATAAGATTGTCCAGCATCACTTGAAAAAAAGAGGAAATGATTTATTATGTGATGTTTTCAAAAACAGTTTCTTAACCAATTATTTAATTAATGCTCTTTATGACTCATATGTTAAAGGACGAAAATCCTTGACATTAATCACTTAGTCTGGTGATCACTTAGTCTGGTGAGAAGGGTAAGAAAAAACCCAACCTTAAATAATAATTCTATGAGTAGTCAAAGCTTTATAAAGAAGATTTCACAGAAATGCTTTACAGCATGTTTCTCTGGTTTTGAAATTTAGCTAAAGACTGACTTCTCAGTTGAATTTTTGATGTTTGAAAGAGACAATCTTATTAATGATGAAAGAAAAAAGTGGATTAAAATAGTAAGAAACAGTCAAACTTTCTAAACAAAAGAGTTCACTGCTATACTAAAATTGTTTATATAAATAAGTCATCAAGGATCATGGTAATTTTTTAATAAAATATAAATAAAATTATGGTGTCAAAACTCTCATAAATAATTTCATTAATAAATATTACAATTTCTGAAACAGTGAGAGAGATTAATGATTTAATTGGAGGCAGTCTGTTTTAGGAACTCTCTGCAAGCCTGGAGTGGGTACTGATTGTGGTATATTGTTATAGCTATGAGCAAATTCTGGTTTCAAAGTATATTTATCTCAAAATGGAATTTATTGAAAATTGTTGTCAAAATAAACAGTTTTAAAATGGTAGCTGACATCACTTTTTACTGTAGCATTTTCTACTTGTTCTTGATGAACAAAGGATGGATTTTACTCTTTTTGTGTTTGTGCCTCAGTCTCCTCTTGTGGACTGGCCTAGATCTAAGGCCTTAGGCCTCAAACTAATATCCTAAAAGTTATGTTTCAACTAGGTGTATTTCCATAGAAACAACACTTCTTCATTAGTCTAAATCTTAGCTGAGACCTAATGAGAAAACTCTAAAGCTATATACCCTCTTTAATATATCCACAGTTCTTGTTTACTTTAATCTGAATCACAGAGCGTTCAAATGAAGGACTAGGCGTATGAATGAGATTTTAGATTTTGCTATTGGATTTCCATTCTGGTAATTAAACCAGGTTAATGGTAAGATTCATATCTTACATTCTCATAAAATAAACAGCTGAAGGATTTTTCCCAAAAGTACTCCTCTCTATATATAAAAAACCCACCCACAAATAAGGAAAATCACATTCCCCAAGGAAAAAGTAAATTCCAGGCAAAACATGAGGTTAATAGTCAAACTCCATATATAATTTTAACTACAATAACTTTGGCTGCAAGCATAATAGTATTTGAAACTAAAATGTGGCAGAAACCCATCCAGCTGCACTCTATGTACCTGTTTGCTAGAGGCAAGTATATTCTTGGCAGTTGCTCATGCAAGTTTACTCTGAATCAGATGATCAACATATGTGGGCCTCACAGCAACAGCTTTTGTGCTGCTAATCCAAATGTGGAAGATTTACTTTCCTAAAGCAGAACAGCAAAAAATTACTCTCCACATATGAGACAGGACAGATTGTCAGATATTTAAAATAATTTTTGCAGGAACTAGAGGCTATTATTTCTCTTTTAAACTTTAGCTTTGAAGAGTTCAAATTCCTCGATAATATCCTGACTTCCTAATCCCTGAGAAGCATCAGTGACCTTCAAGCAACAGACTTTTTTTTAGTGTACATATATGTGAAAATACATGCATGTAGATATAAACTAACAGTCAATATGCATAGAAGTGATATTGCTTGGAGTTTTACTGGACTTTTTACTTTGATACATTTTAACTGAAGGCTTTTACTTGAATTGTATATGAAATACATAAATTATTCTTATAGAACTCTGAACAACTAAAGTTGGATTTCAGTCAAAATCCCCCCAAATGAACACATATATGCACATGGCAAGCAAACACACACACACAAACACTGGTCTCTATATAAAATGATCTAGCTGAAAGTTAACCTAATCATACATGAAAAATATTAATTTCCCAAATTGAGATAATTTGTACAAAATGTACTTGAGTTCACACGAAATTTGGAGTCTCCCTCCTTAGAGATATTCAGAAACCATCTAGACACAATGGTTTTCACCATCTAGAAACCATCACACACAATTTTAGCTAGAAAGATGTTCTTGAAACAATAAACACAACATATTTTGAGGTTTCAGTGACATGATAAGTGCTTCTGTAAATGTAATGAGTTCCTAATTAGATTATTTTACTTACACCCTATCTTTTTGTCTTAACTAATTAAAAATGCTACTTTGCAGAATACTTTATAAATACGTGCTAGAGCTATACATACAGTAAAGTACCTATTTATTTATTTATCTGTTATGCTAAGCATTTCCCAAAATCACACCTAAAAAAAGATCCAATACACACAATTGGAATAATTTAGTAAAAGGGGTTTGTTATTTTGCATTGTGCAATGACAGAGAAAATGGAAGGACAGAATTAGCGGATGACTGTGCCTCATAAAAAGCACTGATTTCTGGCAAAGTGATCTCTCATTCATATATAACTTTCCATTTGGTACTTTTCTTTTTAAGCTGGTGATTGATTTCTCCATGTTTTCAAAGGTATTTTTAGGGTACTACCATAGTTCGTAGTTATCTCTGATGAGTATTTAAGTGATGCTAGAGAAAATTTTTAGTACAGCCTACTCTTAAGATTCCTGATGCATCTTATTACAGGATTTCATTTTCAGCTGCCTATAACTGAACTAATTTTCCTAGCTCTCTCCCCTACCATAAAGCATTCTGAAAATTTTTTAGCCAGATTGGTCCAGAGACATTATCTTTATTATACATATGTATAAATTAAATTGTAGAAAACAGATGCATTTTGTTTAGAATCTCTTATTTTATAAAGCTTGCAACCATGACTTGAAATTTTTCAAGATTACTTGTTAGTGAGGAGTTGTCATTTACAGTTCCTGTGAAAGGTATCTTGATTATGTTGACATATCCTTGGCTATTAATTAGGCAGCGCTGTCTAGCCTCTCAGAACTTCTACAGACAAGGTGGACTGTCAATGCATCACCCTGCTGAGTAACCCGGCAGATTCTTTTCTACAGTTGTAATGGCCCAGAATGGATTTTCATTGAAGCTGTTCTTTCTGTCTGTTGAAAGCTGCTGCATCATGAGCTACAGGGATTGATGAAAAGGCTTTCTGATGAGATAAAAGTCTCTTCTGTCTCTAGTAGGGCTCATAGACTACGGGGGGTGGAAGCAGCCATTTGGAAGTTTGGAATAGTAAGAAGAAGAGAGGAATAAGGATTCCAGGAAACAAAAGGTTTGGAGAAGCAAAGAAAAACCAAACCCAAACCAAAACAAAGAAAAACCACAACTGGTGAGGGTAAGATATAAAGTGTAAGAGAGAGCGTGTGTGTGTGTGTGCACGCATGTGTGTGTAGGCCAAAAGAGAATAGAGTTCAGATGGTCAAAATGATGAACTTGGCCCTCAGAGAAATAAAAGGTTGTTCAAGTCACAACATATACCAGTCTGATGACTAGGAAAATCAGATCCTCATCTATGATAGAACTGTACCGAAATTGGTATTTTCTGGTTTCTTGTATCAGAGAAGCATCATCAAATTCAGAAATACCAAGGAGAATTATTAATGAAAATGCTAAAACAGCTAGGGGGTATCTTTGTCAGGACACTGCTAAAGTTATCACAAAGTCACTGTTATCAGAGCAGCAGCACCTAAACTAAAATTGTCAGAAAGTGCTAGCAGCATTTTCAAAGTCTGTTAAAAACAGCCAAGTGACACTTCCTAAAGCTTTGACCGTGAAATCAAAATGTTTCCCTAGTAGCTTATGTATGTTATAAAACATGCTCATACAGGAGCTTCAAGGAACATGTGAAGTCATTTATCAGTGGCTTCTTCACTGGAAAAAAATAAAAAGAGGAAAGAATAAAATAATAAACTGTAAATTAAATATATAATGTTTCAAGGTTCGCAGAAGAGCCATTATTTTTCTAATACACATGTGTAAATTAAATTTTAACTGATGTAGAAATTTCTACTGATGATTTAGTGCTACCTATAAAAAAGCCAGCAAAATACTTGTGTTTTATTTGTGTATTTCTCTGGAAATCTGTTAAGATAATGTAGAATGTAAGTTCCATCAGTTATTTTCTCAGTGTACTTCGAATTCAAATTTGAGGCAAGTTCTTTGATCTTGAGCTAACTAATGTTAAGAAACAGAATCAGTACAAGTTCTATGACCCCACATTCTGTACTCAGTGGCTGAGGAATAGAATGAAAGAAACTGACTGATCAATGAAATCAATAACTGCACTGAGATAATGGAGACTCAGGCCTGACATGTTCTAGTGAAAAAAAGAGAGAAGAAACTTACACGGTTAATTAAACTTCTCCACTGTTACAGATTTCCAGGGGTGATTGGCTTAAATGAGTTTGGTACTTGAAGAGTGCAATGTCTGAAATTAGTGAAACAGATAAGAAATATGTAGAAACTCACCAGATGTGTATCACACACAAACATATACATATATATAAAAAGAAAAAGTGAGAACGCATGCCTCTAATATTTAGAGATCTGTGTCAGCTCATGTTATTGAGAACAATGTTTTTTCACCACACTTTCACTACTTCTTAGGGTCAGTCACAGAAAGTCTGAAAGATGTTAGGCATGATAGGAGCTGAATTTTAATAAATGCATTGATATTCTTCTGATGAAAACAATGTATTTAAATTTGTAAAAGTGCATTAGAAACTGAATAAGGAAAGTTTAGAGAGCACTGCAGGAGCATCAACATTTTAATCACATATGTAAGGATAGCGAATTCTTGTAATTACTATGCTGGTCCTGTTATTTTGATCATTAAGTATATTGTTGAAATCTAATTGCCAATTTGAACAACTGAAGTTGGTGGAAAGGATGTAAAATAAAAAAAATATCTTTCCAGACAATTCTTATCAAGTTTTGCTTGATCTAAAATATTCAGAGCACTTAACATTTATATGACTCTTTCATTATTTACTACTGCTTGCCTCATTATACTGTAAAATTGCACTGAGGTTTGAATTAAAATATAACTGAAGGTGTCCTCCCACAGATCCTGAAGATCTCTGAGAAGTTTTGTCTAAGGTACCAGATTTTTTAAAGATAATGCTCATAAGTAGTTAAAAGGTAGATACCTAATGGAATGAAGCATGAATGATTTCATTAAGTGTAAGTTGTCTGTCTGCGACTTGCAAAGTTTACTATTCATGAACAACATGGGGGTATTTAAAAGCTGTGCTTGGCAAGCTAAGATTTTGAAAAATTAATTGTATGTATTCATAAATAATTTTGCCTGTAATGTTTTTGCTTTATATGCCTGATCAAAATATAGTACACTTGTAGTGCTACCCTTTGGGAATGGTCAAGCACTTTGTCTCAACTGATTTGCTGAATTTCATAAAATGAAAATAGGTGACATTGAGAAGTGCCTTCTATTTCTTTGACATTGGGCTAATGTTTTCCTCACAATATTAGCTAACAGCATTTTCGCATCTGTCATAAGAAACGGCAAATGGATTGTGAAATTAAGTATTATACCCTCATTCTACACCCCAGGGCATATACCATGCCAGCAGTTTTCTGTTAAAATACCTTTTCTTTCCTGCAGCATTACACAGGACCAGTTTCTGACCACAGACACATTTTAATAAGCACTAAGATACTTAATGCATGAAAACTTGCCTAAAAAATTGTAGCTAAAATGAAATAGGATACAGCAATAAATCTTTCCCATAATGGAAACTTATATGATATCATAATAAAGGAACAGTAGAATATCAGCTAATTAGGAATACATAAAAACTTCAATATATATTAATCTTTTTTAATGAATGCTAAAATAAGTAATTGGAAGATAAGTCACTGGAATCTTTCTTTTTTATTTACTAGAACTAAGCTTTGCCTTAGTAGTCTATCCTTAAAACAAAAAGCAACAGAAGAGACATAAGAGTAACTTATTTAAATATGTAAAAAATTGAATTATCTTCCCAAAACAACAAATGCAATACCTGTTATGTAACCTCTGCAGAGTAATTATTCAGCACAACATGGTTCAAAAGCCTAAGAAAGATTTTGGCAGCCTTCATACTCTTTCTGTTCACACTTATATCTTCTCTTTTGGCATTGTAGTATTATTAATGCTTTTATTTCTTGTCACTGCCCATAATGTTGCACCTTTGAGCAGTAATTTAGTAAAAAACATAGATATTTGATATCCAACCTCTAAATTCAGGTTTTCTTAATTTATCCCAAACTGAAGAAATCAAGTTTAAAAACTGCTTCTGAAAACTGAAATGTCACCAACAAGCAACATGACAGATATTTAAACAGAATTTGTAACAAGTCAAGAAGTAACTCAAACTATTTCAAATAGTTGAAAGTTTATCAGTCTTTTGGCTTATGTAATATCAGAGACATTTGTTTGCATGCTTAAATTTGCATGGAATTTGTCACAACTCTTCAGTAAGAAAATCAAAGTTCATTATTCTTAAAACTTACATAGAGTGATAGATATGTATTGATAAGGTTTTGATATATCTGAAATAAAATCAATTCTGCATTTTTCAAGACTGATTCTCATATGAGGCATTACAGCCTGCTTGAGCAGTATTCACTAGTTACTGAACTTTGACAGAACGAGACAGATTTTGACAGGTTTGGAGTTAAACTGGGTATTTTTAAACAATTTTTTTTTTTTATTCAAAAAAAAGAATATTATCTGTCAATCTCTTTCCTGGTTATAGAGGGTTTTTTTCTTCTTTCTTTCTTTCTTTCTTTCTTTCTTTCTTTCTTTCTTTCTTTCCTCACTCCCTTTCATAGGGAGCTTACTTAAATTTTCTCAAATGGAAGGCAAATTTGCAAAGAAATCTTCCTTGTTTTTTGGCCTGTAAAAATGGGAGTGAAGATAGTAGAATGCTGATCTGAAATGTTACTTGCCCATATGTCATGCAGCAATGTGGTTTTTAATCTCTTTGCCATGTAGCCTGGAGCTTAAAAAATCCAGGAGTTGTACATCTGACTGTCATTTAGCTCTCCTAAATCGTCTCAGGGACTTTGGAATCTATGCATTTCCAAAGCTGAGGACAAGGATGCTTACTAGATCACAATTAGAAGTTTAGGAAATTACAGGATAAATCTATATTGAAAAGTAACTGTTCACTTCTGGGCCCTGGTACCTCTCTCATGTACATTGGATAAACATTAGTTCATTTTTGGGTCTCTTGAGCTTCATCAAAACCAAAACTTAACAAAGAGTACAATAAAGGTGATATGGTTGATACTGTGATGCTGCACAGTTTTCACTGCCCCTAGCATCCAAAGGCTTTTAAATTATCTCACAGTGGTTTACACTGTCAGCAACTCTCACTGCATGTGCCATATCAGCAGTTTCAAGCTAATAAAGTATTAGCCTAGTGGGCTACAAAACTGTCTTTAAACAAGAAAGAGCAGAAAAAAGTAATTGCAGATTAGGGACATGAGGGCATCTAGTGGGGCCTAGTAATGTTGATTATTATTTTTTTTTTGTTCTAATCTTGAACAGCTTCGGGGCTCTTCTGAGTTTGGGAGAAGACAAGCCTAGAGTCTCTCACAGGAATATGCTTTCTCAGAGCTAACCTTCACCACGGTGTCTATCACGGCTTTCAGAACTATTGCTACAGAGTCCTCCAGGTTACAAATTTGGACCGGTTCTCTCCTTGTGTTGACTAACACTGCAAATTTTGTAAGTGCTGAAATGGAAAAAAATGCTCATTTTATTTAGCAGTTTTAATAAAAATATTTCATTTTGGATGCATGTACCAAAAAGCAAATTTATCCAATAACTCAGTTTATTAACTTGTCAGAAAACATCTAGAACACAAACTAGCCAGAAGTCCTGTATTCATCCATTTTTCATTCTGTCTATTCTCAGAATTGACATTACTCAAATTCCCTTTAAAAAGTGCATATCTAAACACCATTCTTTTAACACAAGCTCTTAAATAATTTTCTTGAAACTTTTCAATTTTAAAAATAATTAGAAATATTTAAAACCGCTTAAAGAAATACAGAAAATCTTATTTAAATTAATAGCTAAGGCACATACAAAGATTTGTGGTTCAAGCATTCGTGCATTTGAATAGACATTTGATTCATTTTGTTGTGCATTGTATCATAGATTTACCATGGACTGAGACCCAGGTTTAATTAGGATATCTGACTTCTTTGTAGGAGAATGTGTATTTTTCCTGCCCAAGTCATGGTTCAGATCACTCCAGCGTTCCAAATTATATCTGTCACTTTGTTTATTTCCAGTTAAACTTAAAGACAGTAAGGATTATGTCTATTTTTAATCACATGAAGCAGTCAAAGGAAGGATACCCTGGGATAACCCATTTTGAGTCTTGATCAGAGACATTATTGCTTAAAAGGTTGTTTGGAAAGGGGTTACTAGTCAAAGGACTGGGAAACAAATGTCCGAAGAATTTGACACCAAAAAAACATATACTGGGCATGCAGTATGGGATAAATCACCAAATACAGGAAAGTAGCAGGGAAACTGGGAGTAGCATAAATAGAAAAGCTGCATTTTAAAAGAAAATCCATGATGAGAATATGGAAGAATAGATGGTAATCTATTTTCTGTCATTTTCTCTTTTTTTTTTCTTATCAGTGCAAGTGTACACACAAGTCAAACGAGCTTAAACAGGTGCTAAAACTCAAACACTAATTCACTTAATAACTTAATACACTTAATGACATGATTATTATTCCATTCACTTACATGCAGTGCACTATCTCAGGACTATACTTTAACTTTGTATACCTTTTTAATACTTTGCACTTCTTTTTTAAAACAAGTCTACCTCCACTATACATGCGTGTTCATTTTACATCCAAAGTGGCTTTTGTATGCTTTCAGGAGAAAGGAAGACAATAAATCACTGAAAGATAACAACAGCATAGATGCAGACAACTACAGGAAAATTTAGTTTGCATTAACTGTCTTCTTTTCTTTTTAACTTTGTATATTTTTACTGCTGCTGCTTTTTATCCTTTTGTCACAACCAAATCAGTCTGACTCTCAGGAATCTTTTCTCTTGATAATACATGGTGACTTAATTCATTGTCCACTGCTGCTGTGCAATTTCTATCCATTTCACAGAATCACAGAATCATTTATGTTGGAAGGGGCCTCTTGAGATCATCTAGTCCAACCATCCAAGCAGGGTGAGCTAGAGCAGGTTTCCCAGGACTGTGTCCACTCAGATTTTGAATGTCTTAAATATTTGTGCAATTGTAATTCTGTCTGCTACTAACTCAGAATGCACTCATCTATCAAATGTGGAACAACCCATCTTTGCACAGAAATAATAACTATACAATGTAGTAGGAGAAGTTCAAAGTTCTGGAGTTTTTATAGTAGTTTAGCAGAAAAAAGCTTTCCAGGACGTAGGAATGAAGCCTATAGTTTTGTTGTACTTTTTTTTTTTTGCAGATTATTATTTCTTCTTGATAAAAACTATATGACAGCAAACATTTTTAAATGCTTCAGAAGGATTATAGGCCTTTTGCTATCCCTGAAACAGCAAAACTATAAAACCCCTAAACCTTGTCGTTCTGTATTTTTTTTCCTTACCCAAAAATAAATGCTACTTTAGGAAATATTCAGTGAGAACTTTTTGTACTCATAAACTGACTGACATTCCTTGTTCAAGGAGGGGAATAAATCTAACATTTAAACAGCAAGGCAAAATTTGGAGGACAGTCAGGGAAGCATGAACAAGGAAAAGCCTATACTCTATCTAAATTCATATAATAACCAAAGGGGTAACACCTCAGATACATGCATCTAGTTACCAAGCAAAAATCTTTCAGTATCTCCTGGAATAGAATTTACATCATTTAAAACTGGGACTGAAAATTAATGAAAGTATACACCTTACATTATTAACTGTAATAATATGAATCAAATATTTGCATATCTCACAGTGATTTTGACTACTTATGAACTGAAAAATAGATGCTAGTCAAAATAACTGTTCAACCTGAATGCAATAAATACTTTTTAATAGTGGTTACAAAAATATAAATCTTCCTAGAAATATGGCTAAATAATATGAAAACCAGCTCACAAATGAACACCTTTTTCTGGATTTATCTATATAGCTAATTAACACATGCATTTATGGTAAACTTTCTTTTGTGAAATACATATATTCATTTGATGTTCAATAAATAATTACAATTAGTTTCCATATTGTCAGGAAATATTTTGTTAGCCACTCTTAACATAGGATCTGAAAATTGTCCCTCCATACATTCTTAACCTTTTTCTGAAATATTTGTTCCTAGTTTAAGATCTATTTTAGGGCAATNTTTCATTTACATTTGAGGCCAGTGTTTTTCCTGTCATCATATATTGCTGTGTATTTGTCAACATTAGATTTCATTTGCCATGTGTCAGCCCAATTACATAAATGAAAGTCTTATTGGATTTTCCATGCTGCTTATTCTGAATATTTCTTAACACCAAGCTTGATCACTCTAACTTCTTTTAAAATAGTTCCTATCAATCTCTCTGATCTATAAATCAGGCAATTTATTAGTCCCAGACTAGAAGACTTACCGATGATGATTTCTGGTGGAAATGTACTGAAAGTATTTTAGCAGTTAAACGTATTTCCTGCATCTTGCTTTACATTTTGTGTTCAGAGTGGATGTGCATTATTTCATATCACTCTACAGGCTGTGATAACTTTATCTTCTGATCCATCAAATATCTGTATAAAATCTTAGATCGTCATCACATCTGAGAATATTATACAGATTGCAGAAAGTGATGTACTGAATAAGAGTGATTCTGGACACAAAGAAGATAAAATGAAGAGATCTATTAGTTTGCAAACAGCTAATATAGCTCAAAGATGCGAATACTGCTGTGATTGAACCACTAGCCCCAAGTGAACTCACATATTTTTGCTGATTATGAGACTGTTAGTGTAAATACTGAAAGCAATAGGGTGAACATGATTACATGACATACTATATAATCAGAAATCCATTTGTGTCTACTTGCTGCATTAGTGATAATGATTAGAGATGCCACTGCCCTGAACAAGAACAGTCTACATAAAATGCTTCCGTTTCAGTATATTGTTGTACACATGAATTTGTCTGAAAGATTCCCATGAATACTTCATAAGAAACAGTAACGTTTCATAGTCAAATTCAAACACACAGGCAAACTGCACAGTTTTAGTTACAGAACTGATATAAATTAATAAGAACAGAGAGGTCACAGCTATAGTTGTTATAAACCTTTCATTAATCTGATTAAATTTCTGTGGTTTTTTTTATTTTAAATTATTATTAGTCTTTTTAGATTAAACATTCTGACCTTTTCAGTGATAAACTCAGAGAGTCCTCTAAGACCTGTAAAGGCAGAAAGGATAGGAAGTTTGAATTCTAAAGCTGTGCTGAAAGTGGTTCAGACTAGCTTGGTTTCCCCAATGTTAAACTCCTATGCTGATTCAGAACTCTCTAAAGTAGCCACCGAGGGCACAATTATGTCACTCCTCTAGTGTCATCTAGAGCTGCTACTCTTTTGTGTGGGTTTTCTGCAAATGCTAATTTGTATCCATTATCCCTATGTAGATACCTTAGGTACCCTAGGTTATCCTAAATGACACAAAACAACTATGTAATAATCCTATTTTAAGATCTTCTCAGCTACATTTCACTCTGGCTTCTATTGGCTGCATTGATTAGTTTTCCATTGGGTAAAATGGAAGTTGGGAGATCTAGCTGATATAAAGATTCTTTTATGTAGACACTTCCATTTAGGTGTCTTAATCTCAAACCAGATTTTACTGTGTATGTTTCTCCAATGAGAGGCAATATTTTATCCATTTACACAAAACATAAGGCATAAATAACAGAAATTAATTTAATGCATTACACTGAAACCAAATTAAATTAATTGCAAGACAATGGAATGAAATTATTTCCGCTTTAGGTCTTTAGCTACATCAGAGCCAGCCCTTAATCAAAAGTAACTAAAGGAAGGAGGTGATATGCATACCTATCTATAATAGTTACAAAATAGAAATTCAGAACACACCAATAATAGTGGAAGTCTTTATGCATTCTGCATACATAGAAGGAATGACTCATAGGACTAATCTCCTCATAAAGCTGAGTGGGAGCAAAAAGTGTATGTGCTTTCTTATACTAGGTAGCAGCTACTTGATAGTAGATGATTAACCATTTTGTGGACCCAGTTAAAATAGTTTCCTTCTGACATACAGAAAACATTCCAAGGCATTCTTCCCTTTGAATTACCAATATTGACTCTGCTACTAGATGAATTAGAAACTATAGTTAACCTTGTTTTAAACACACATTTTCTAACTGAACAAAAGCCTTTTTAGCACATTACCTGTAAGTTAGATATACTTTAGATCCTACAAAAGATATACTGAGAAACGTTCCTCCTTAGGAAGGTTGCCATTTTGAATTCCTTTTGTTTATTTTTAAGGATTTTGCATATTTTTTCATGTATAATTTCTCCAAAACCTTTCTTTAAAATGTTGATAAATAATGACACATGCATCTCTACATTTGGGCATGCTTGCAACAGCCTAAATGCCTATATATAACAGGCCTAAATAGAATTAAAAAAAAAATCCTGTCACATCTACATTATATCTGTTTTGTGTTGTTAATTTTCTGATGTTTGAACTTCTGTTCCAAGGTTTGCCTCAAGCTCTGTGTGCAGCTGAGGTTATAGATGTTTATATGCAATGGCCATTACAGTAATTTCCTGAGTTAGTCTATCCCCGGCTCTTTTGATATTAGCACTACTTACTGTTCTTAACATTCTTTAGAATCTAATATATTAAAAGAGAATTATTAAAAATATTTACCACTAGTATATCTTGATTTGCCTTTCTTCAGTGCTTAGGAATAAGTCATAACCATCTCAAAAGACTTGTTGAATTTTTCTCTATATCATTATTTTAAGTACAATATCATTAGTCGAGCTTGACATAATCATAACCAAAGCTGTTAAACCCATTAGAGGACTGTGAGTGCTTCTGTTTTCTTTTTATTCACTTTGACTGCTTTTTTCATCGATTAGGAGAGAGTTTAATTATTAGTGTTCTGTAAAATAATTTGCTCAATGATGGCAATATAGATTGCTTTTCTTATTTCCTCACTTTTTATCAGCAATCATAAAAAAAAGTGATCAAGTGAAATAAATTATTTATTTAAGATATATTTCATTTCACAGTTTTTTCAACATCATAATGCTTAACATGTACATACGTAGCTGAAGTAGGAAGCCAATGCAAACACAAGAAAATACAGCATAGAAAAGTAAAGCAAGCTAATGTTTATTCTGAATATAGGAATCAGAACCTGTTCCCCTATTATGGATTGGAAACAGGCAATGCTAAACCCACTGTATTTTGTAGAATACAGTATTCTGTTTTTACTGGGCTTGGATATAAGTAAATCACATGAAATTTATACTAAAATCAGAAAAGTGGTGACACTTCTGGGCGTTTGTTAGTTTGTTTTCCCTGCATTATCGATAAGATGTGTTTATTCTGCTGCTTTCTGACTGAAAAGTAAATAAAAAATAGTATTGGTCATCTTGAGGCAAATTTCTAGGGCACAATACATGGTCATGATACATATTCCTCAAGAGACAGAGATTAAAATAATGCACTTGTTTTCATCTTGTCATCTCACCTGTACTAATCAGCATTGCCTCTGATTAGGGCTACTTGGACAGCACACAGAGCTACGTTTTGATTCTATGCTGATTTTGTGATCTTCCTTGCTGTTGTGGTATACATATGTTTGAGGCCTGAATGTTGTGCTCAGGGCTAGATCTCTATTCTTCATATGAGATTGTGATATGTATTGGGATGTCTACAGAATCTTAGCTGTTGCTCAACTACATACTTTTCAAGACTTGTTTCCTCGGTTTTGCAGTAGACAGTGAATCAAACATGGTTTTTGAGGTATTTCAGAATCTTGAACTTTACCTCACTACTTCAAAGCATAAATTGACAAGACACTAGTAAATGGATTCAAACTTTGAGAAGGCTTGTATCTACTGTTTCAACTCAGTCCAGTTTCTACTGAACATTGTAACACTACGTGAAGTGACTGGAAATATCACATAGGATGACATGTTGTATTCTTCCTACCAGATCTGTTCTGGATTCCTGCATTAATATGTAAATATATACAATGCATTATTATTTTAACTAGCAAAACTAAAAAAAAAAAAAAAGAGAGAGAAAAATTATTTCAACAGAAACAACTATAAGAAGATAAAACACTAATTCATTACAGTGCACAGAAAGTAAAGTCTAAGAGTTCAATAAAGAGAAAAGGAGAGCAATAAATAAGGTAGTTTCTTTGCAAAAGACCATTGTTGATTACCTATTTGCTTTAGTTACAAGACCAGTATCTCCGGTTTTGGAAATAAATGTGCCTTTTTTGCTTCAGCATTTGTGCAACAGAAGAGTAACATTGTCCTGACATAAGAACCTGTTTTAAAATTGTTTTCTCATGTTTGATATTAAATGAAAAAAATACTATTTATTGTAAATAATTCTGAACATTATATCCAGTCTTGAATCACAAATTAGTAGTGGCTTCCAAAGATCACTTGTAATATTTTTCATATCATCTTAATTTAGCACTGCTTCCCTGGGAACTAAATGACAATGTCATGTACTCTGAGGAAAACAAAAAAAATAAAAATTAACCCTTGTAAACTCACCACTGCCACTGCACAATCTCAATGTGTAAAGTGTTCAGGTTTTACTAAAACTAAACTAAAACTTTAAGTATGCACTTGCTCTGAATAAAAACAAGAATTGCTGTCAGAATATCTTTAAAGATGTATGAATTAGTTTGGCTTGAAAACTTGTAAAATTTCAGTTTCTCAAGAAATTTTACTGCCTGATTACTCTGACTGGGAGTGAATTACTATGAGAGGCAATTTTCTTCTATTTCTGGCAATTTGAGAATTATTAGAACTAGTTAATTAAAAGCAATGGGGGCAACGGAGGGAAGCACAAGGCTAAGTGCTACCTTTCCATAACAGCTGTCATCCACTGGAAGAATGGATTCTCAAGAATGCAGCTTGTGTAGGCAGTTCCATCAAAAACCGAAGCCTACAAATCTGGAAGGGATCAAGATGCTATGAAATTCTTTCCTGTCAGATTAAAATGAGTTATATACTAACTTTAGTAGTTGCAAAACATAGTGACAGTACAATGAGAATGACATGAAAATCCAGGAGACCCTTAGAAACAACCTAAATAAGAAATAATGAAATGAAATGAAATGAAATGAAATGAAATGAAATGAAATGAAATGAAATTAGATTAAATTAAATTAAATAATGAAATGAAAGTACTCCATCAGTGTTCCTTAGCATCATGCTATTACATTGAAAAAAATATTGGCCTGGGCCGATTTTCTAGTTGACATAGTATTCAATGACATGTGTCTTGCATCTACTGCTTAGAAACTATGTGAACTTTCAATAAAAAAAAAAGTTTCTTATTTCATGACAAATGTATAAATACAAACCAATTCTTCACCATTACAAAAAATAGTTATGCTTAAATGAAATCCAAAAGTTAATTATGACAATAGAGTTCATTCTTCAGATATTATTTTTTTTTTCCTTTTTCTCATAGATATGTAAGATTATCATGCTTCCTGGTAAATCTTAGTTCACCCACTGAAGCAAAACCATATTTGCCTTATTTATACAAATATTTCCTCTTATTTCACTGGAGATTCTCAGTAAAATGAGAAAGATTTAGTCTGAAACTGCTTAATAAACTCATGTTGCATCTGGAAATCTGTGGATATAACTGGAAATGTGAATTTACTTTATGACGTGGTTTGAGATCTGAAAACACAGTTCTTGGGCAAGCTCACACCTCACCAAACTCAGTAAGCCTTTGAGAAAATTTAATAAATTCTTTTAATATGTCAAATAATGAAATGAATAATAAATAAAACTCTCTTCTGAAACTCATTGAAGAAAAAAAAATATATATATCGTTTAGAAGAGAGAGTAAATGATGGTTATAAGTTGTTTTCTCAATGTAAGAGCAAAAAATACCCTTTTCAGTAAAAACCTACACCTTCATTCTTTTTATATATAATTTTGATGGGAAGATGAAAATATTTAGCTCCTTAAAAGCTTTTGAAATATATTAAATAATATTCATCCTGTATAAAATTAAAGGGAAAAAAAAGGAAAAAAAACCCCTTCATCTTGCTTTCGAAGTTATAAGTAATTATGTTATAAGAAGTTATAAGAAATCACCTATGGTGTTGCAGAAATGCTGTATAAAAGCCATGCTGCTTCATTGTCCCCACATTATAACCCTAGATTTCAGAAGATGAAATCAAAATAATTTAGGTTGAAAGAAGCATCTGGACTCATCTAGTCAACCACCTGCTTAATGCAGGGATAACAACATGCCAATGGATCATAATTTTAACTACTTCTGTGTGAATCATGAAAGTCTGAGCTTCACTTTTGTCTATAAAGAACCTTTTGCTCCAGTTAAATGCATAGTGTTTGGTTATATGAATATTTCAATAGGGTATCTGAAGAAGTTGTTGATTCATTTGGGAAAGATTATCTGCAAAGAATACTTCGTCTTATTCTGCTGGTATAAAAATTATCCCAACCTTTCACTGTCCTAATGCTTTTACTTCTTTGGAAGTAAAAGGAAGTAAGGAAGTAAAGTGGTAATCCTTATACCATGGATTATCAAAAGGAGATATTTAGATTTGTCACAGGTTAAACTCTGAAGCTATTCAAACTCTTCCTGATTTGCCTATCTCGTTTGTCAAATACTTTTTTTCTTTATATGTCATTTTCTTCCTGGTCATCTGTGTCTTGCAGAGTATTTCTGGTATGTTTAAGTAATATGAAATCTTAATTATTACTGTATATTATGTAATTCAGTGCTTTGTAAGGCAGATGTCTGTCCATTTGCTAATGTTGAGAAAAATATTTTGCAAAGAAGTGATTAATTAATACAGAAATTAAGTTGTAATTACACTTCTGGCTGCAGAGGTGAACCACTAGGCTATACATTCTAAATTTGAAGGGCAGGGAATGGAAAATTTGCTATCAGCTCTTTCTACATTCAGTAGAAAGGTAACTAATCCTGAATCCTATAATTTGCTTTAGTTGCTTTTTGGAACAATGATTAGTAGTAGCTGGTATCGATATATAGTCAGTAATTACTTTTTTGTCACCAGCTTCATTAGATCATCATCAGAGTGTCTAATGTGAGCTATGTAGCAAAGCAGAATACAGGAGCAGAACAGTTACTATAAATAATCTGATCACTCTTCTGCATGGAGAGGAACAATGAGGAATATTTTAGAAAATGGGTGAATATTGGAGCAGTTTTTATGGGTTTATTGAATTTTATATTGGAAAGAGTCCTTTAAAAATAAGGATGAATAGTTCATCTTGCCTGGGAACAAGAGTTTGAACTAGAAATCACTCAGGAACCATTCTAAAACTTATTTTCTATTATTTTGATTATTTTGTGTTAAAAAAAATTCTAAATGCTTTAAAGTCTTTTCTAAACTGAAGAAATTGTTGGATCTCAGTGAACCAGAGATAATAAAGTTTTATCTGCTGCAAGTTTCAACAGTTTCTGAAGGAGAAAATTGTAAAAGTAATCAAGTAAGACACTGAAAAACAGTTGAAAGACTTGATGTGAATTTAGGATGTTACACATGATGTAATGTTGCTTCATATGAATTTAATTATCTAATGTTTCCTCCTTTTTTATATTTAAATAAACTATAGGGCCATATATTCATATAATTTGGGCAACATGTTTGAGCTACTGATTGATTTGGTTTACTATTTCCATCCTGTTTCATCCATTCTCCCATCATATATCTGTCCATCTTTTCTCAACATTGTGCACTCCCCAGAACATGTACCTTTTTGTCTTTAATTTTCAATTTAAATAAGCAGCACTTATCAATTGGTCATCTAAATAATTATCAGATGTCCAAGCTTTGTTGCAGAGAGAGTATCTGAATTAGTAATTTTTTTTATTACCTTTGTCATCATACCAACATTATTGTATTTCTCTCAGCACTGATCTTCAACCAGCTAGACTTTATCTATGCCCAGTTTTCTTCAGAAAATACAAATTAATTTTTTAATCTTCAGCATCAAATATAATGCAAGTCAACTGTCTCCTTTACAGTCAAACTGAATTTAAAAATCTGTAATGATCTCGTGTACTGTCTTCATTATAGATTGCCTTACTTTTCAATAAAATATGCTATTCTTCTTGCTTTAAAAAAAAAAAAAAGACAAAAACAGAATAGTGTAATGAAGTTCTTGAGCCTTCTTTAAGTAGCAACTGTAGCATGAGATTTGCAAATCAAATGCACTTGCATAGCTAACAATGGTTTTCAGTAGTTTAAGGTAGGAATTGCAGGTGTCACAACGATTTTAATCAAATCTCTTGTGTGCAGTAACAATGTGTGTTCTATTTTATATTACAATAACTTTAGATCTTGTATTATAGGAGCTCATTTTGATGGTAGATAGGTATCCCTAAATACAGTCAAAGAACTTCAAATTAAACTCAGAAGCAATCTTCCCTTTTATTTTTTTAGATGGTTTTTGTAAAGAATATGATCGTAACCTTCAATAAGTGATGCTGTGCTTTAGAACTAATCTTTCCATTGACTGCAGTGTAAGCTGCAGTCAGACTGAAAACTGAACAAAAAGGTTGCAACATGGATAACATTGCTCTTCTGTCTTTCATTTCCTATAGCCCCATCTGTATTTGAGTCTATGGGATGAACTGATTGAAGCCTGTGGTGTTTCACCTACTTTCAGGAAGTCTGAATAGCCAATTATATTTCTTATGATAAAGAATCAGCGTGGCAGAAAAGTTTATCTATGCAGGATGAGTGAGTACCTCATTACAGCATGAACATAGTACAACTAAGAATTGGCAGTTATAGTAAATGCTTCCTGTAGCATGTGCCTTAAAGTTCTAAACAGTCTACGTATGGACATATCCATAAATAAGTAAATTATATATTAAATCATGAAAGAATATGTACTGACATGCATATTACATAAGACAACATAATATGCGAGTTTTTTTTTTTTTTTTAACCCGTGCTTTTAGGCTTTTATTTCTTACATTTAGGAAAACACATACACGAAATTCAAAAGGTCTAAGTCAATATTACATATAGAAACTATCAGTCCTATACCACAGCTACCCTTAATTGAAAGCTGATTCTTGGTAAATTGTCCCAGTAACAAGGAACACATGGATTCCATGATGCATTATACAATTCTAGTAAAAATGCTTCAGAAATATCCGTACTTCATATTTGGACAAGCTGTGAGTGACATCTTCCCTCTGTGTATCTTGGTTACTTTGGGAGGAGATGACGGTGAATAGGGAGGATGGGTATCATTACCTTCGAGGATAGTTACAATGTTTGGGGATTTTTTATGTAAGTTGACAGAAAGTACTTCAAAAAGACTATTAAAAGAAATAACCAGTGTACAACAAGGGAAAAAAATGATTGCATCAACATTTTAGGACCCATTTTGAATGAAATTTTCTGGGTGTTTTGGGTTATTTTTTGTTGTTTTGTTGATTTTTGGTTTTGGTTTGGTTTGGTTTGGTTTTTAATAAAACAACTATATATCTTCAATGTCTTCTACTTAAATAAGTTTGTGAAAGAGAAATGACAACAGGTTAAAGATATCAACTCAGACACCATGAATGCCTGCACATCAGACAATTTCCATGAATGCCTGCATACCAGACAATTTCCTACCTAGTCTTCATTAGCCTCAGTCCTGTTTGTTAACATAAAGGAACTTCTTTTAATCCAAAAGCTAAACAATTTCAGACACAGCATGCTACCAGTGGATCAGGTCCAGGCCAATGTGGAGTGTCCAGCCAAGAGCAGCAGGAGAACGCAACAGAGAAAGGTCTGGAGACAAGATATTACATAGATCCAGAGTCTATTCAAGAGACAGGGCTGGAGACAAGCTACCAGCTATGTCCAAGAGATTCATATAAGAAATGAGCTGTCTACAGCACAGCGCTGCAGATCTAGCATCTGGGATGCTAGGCTGGAGACAGGGCCAGAGATGAGGCTACAGTGAGGGTCCAAAGGGTCCATCCAGAGAACAGAACTGGAGAAAAGTACACCTACAGCACCTACAACAGGTCAGGACTTGATGACTGTGCCTGAGGTGAAACGGGGTCCTTGGCCATGGGCAGGGGTGGGAGGAAGCTCCAATGGAGGCTGAGCAGGGGCAATGATTGTTTTTAGTGCCCTCAGGGCCCTGACAGAAGCCCCCCTTCCCTCATCCCCTGAGAAAGTGTTGTCCTCCCATTTCACAGACTTGGGGTCAGAAATGAAGTGCTGCTATGAGGCATCAGTGGTCTATTTCACAGGATGCAGAGGTGGGGTAGGGAACCGGGAAAGAGAACTGGGCATGGCATCCAGGCTGTTCCTGATATGCCTTGGGAGGAGAGGGGTCAGTGTTCAAGCTACCTCTAAGGAGCCCTGAGTCCAGGGAGGACTGGGGAAAGAGGAGTCTGGGGCTGGTCAATGGTTTGGCCCTGCAGAGAGATCAGAACTTAGGGGCAGGCTGTTCACTTAGCAGAAGCCAGGGTAGCAAGGTCCTGCACTGCTGTGATCCAGTCCCCATGGTGTTTGGCTCAGAGAGCTGAGACAACTGCCAGGGTATGGCCAGGGTTGACGGCTCCCTTAGGGCTGAGCCAAGCACATCAGAGACCCCAGGGGTGGCTGTACTCTCCTGATGGGCACTGTCCTGCAGAGCCTGAGTGTGACAGGCAGTGACAAAGACAGTAATGAGGCCTACCAACACCCCCTGACGCTTTTGACAAGCATTGAGTCAAGGCTGGGATTGGTTCCCACCAGGAGCATGGGGCTGTCAAATGGCAAATTGAGAAATCCACCCAAGGGATCCATCCAGGCATCATTGACTGGAGACAAATTAACTGCACTGTAAGTCTGAAGTACCTGTCCAGGAGATACAGCTGGAGACAGGCACACCTACAATAAGTCTTACCAGGCCTGGGTTGAAATGGATATCCTGGGCCCATGGGTAGACAGGGTGTGTGAGGACTGACCAGGAC
>VWZL01006349.1:1565-39542 GCA_013396915.1 Stercorarius parasiticus
CTGGGGGGGTGTCGGGGACGGGAGATGCTAACCACCGCCCTGCCGCTGTCTCTCGCAGCCACAATGAAAGGCGGAACACATTCCTGCACCCAGTGACAGGACAGGTCCCCGAGGACAACTCAAGACTTGACTTGCAAAAGTAGGTTGGCTCCCGATTCCTCTGGTTTTGGGGCCCGGGAGTGGGTTGTGATGGGGGACCAAAGCGGGCTGGCGTGCGGGGGGCCGGTGCCCGGGGAGGCGATGCCCGGGGACAGCTTCTGCGGGGTGGAAAGCGCAGCTCTGCTGACTCAGCTCTCCTCCTGTGCCGCAGACCGACCTCGGACATGTCAAGCAAAACGGGTGGCAAGCGACCGGCGACCATCACCAGCGAGCCCTCCAACCACGCCATGGTGTCGGAGGTGCCCCCGGAGCGCCCCGGAGTCCGGGTGGGTGCCCGGAGCCAGGCAGCACGGCAGGCGGCATTGGAGACGGGGTGCCGGGGACCCCCCCGGGGACTGAGCGGCTCCTCTCCCCCTCTGCAGGCTTCGCGCTCCTCCCGCAAGGGCATCGCCTTCGGGAAGCGCTCCAATTCCATGAAGAGGAACCCCAACGCCGCCGTCACCAAAAGCGGCTGGCTCTACAAGCAGGTACCCGGGTCCCTGCCATGCCGGGTGCCCCCCCTGGGGCTGTGCCATCCCCTTCCCAGCCGCCTGCAGCAGCCCCCCCTCCCCGGGTGGGTGCTGCTCTCACGGCCCCTCTCTCGCAGGCCAGCTCGGGGGTGAAGCAGTGGAACAAGCGCTGGTTTGTGCTGGTGGATCGCTGCCTCTTCTACTACAAAGGTACGGCAGCCAGTGCCTGCCCTGGGTGCCCCCTGCGGCTCGTGGCCCCCCAGCAGGACCCGGTGGCCACCAGCCGACCACCTGTGAGCAAACCCCGAGCTGTTACCAGGCTTGGAGCAGGTTTTGCCAGCGTGGGTAAAAGGGTCCGGAGGTGACAGCCCACCGGGGAGGGGCGGCCATACACAGCACCCCTTTGTGTGGGCGTTTGCCATGCCGGGGACTCCAGGGACTAATGCAGGCGCCTTCCCTCCCCGGCAGCTCGCTGGGCTCAGCCCTGGCAGCCCAGCCAGGGCGGGCATGAATAATTGAGCAGGCTGTTGTTTGAGCCGCGCAGAGCTGCCGGGGAGCAACAGGCCGGCAGCGGTTTCCCACAGGTGGGAAACGCAGGAGCGATGGGACCGTGTCCCCACGGCACCTCGGGGGTCTTTGCTGGGGGGCAGCCGGGGCTCCCGGCCCCTCCGTGCGTGTAATCCCTGCATTTGCCCGCCAGATGAGAAGGAGGAGAGCATCCTGGGCAGCATCCCCCTCCTCAGCTTCCGTGTGGCGGCCGTGCAGCCCTCCGACAACATCAGCAGGAAGCACACGTTCAAGGTCAGTGTGTGGCTGGGACGGAGCAGTGGGGCAGTGCTGGGGCAGCGGTGATGCTCGCAGGGTCCCCTCTGCTCCCTCTTCTTGCTTTCTTGGTGACGGGGCGTGAAGCAAGCTGGGGAGAGGGGGGACCGCAGTCACCCCACCGGGGATACGCTGCGCTATGCAGATGCGCCTTCTGCTGGGGAAACTGAGGCACGCGTGGGGCAAAGCAGCATCTCCAAGGTCATCACCCCCCCCCGCCCCCAGACCTGAGCTGCTCCTGGGCTGTGCCCCTTGGGGTGCCCTGCTGCCCCTCAACCCGGGGAGGTGCTGGGTGTGGGGCAAGCAGCAGTGCTGCCCTCAACGATGATGCTCTTGTCCCTCTCCCTGCCCCACTTTCCCCTCCGCATCGCTGTTCCCGGCCATCCTCTCCCCACCGGCTGCTGCAGCGCTCCTCAGAGCAAGATGTAGAGGGGTGTCCCCAGCTCTAATTTATTTTTTTTGGCCTGCTTTGACTGGCGTGCAAAAGAAAGGGAAATGTAATTGCAAGGGGGTAGCCCGTAATGAGTCGCTGCTCGTCAGCCTGCGCTGCCGTGGGTGTTGGAGGAGGCGGAGAGGATGCTGCAGACCTCGGCTCTCCCTCACTCCGAGCAGGGGTTAAACTTTCCCGGCACGGCGCGGCACTTGTCGGCATCACCCTGCACGGCATCACCCTGCACCTTCGGCATCACCGTGCACCTTCACCGGCACAACTGCCCGTGCTGCCCGCGGCCGTGGGTCGTGTCAGCACTCGCCTGGTGCTGGGCCGGCGCGGAGGATGGCTTCCACTCCTGCGCCCTTGTGCCAAACCCCAGCGTGCACCTCCCTGCCCGTGAGCGCGGCAGGAGCCGGCGCCTGGGTCCCCGCACGGCGCTGCGGAAGAGTTTTCCCAATCTAAGGGATGGATTTTTGTAGCTGCTACCCTTAAGTCTGCGTTTAAGCTGCAGCTGAGCCCGGTTTTGGGGCAAGTGGCAGCGTGGGCTCTCCCGCATCCCCGTGCTGATGCCGGCAGCCAGCGAGGTGTCTCTTGGCCTGTGGCTTCCGCGGGTGAGAGCAGAGAAGTGACCCGGGGGGTGTCAAAATATCTCTTGGCTTGTGACACGGGTGGGGATGGAGCCTTGCAAAGCCACTGCCCCCAAACTGAGCTCTGCAGGCGCCTGCCTGCGGTTCCATCCGCACGCCAGGGTTTTGGGGGAACAGTTATGTTCAGAGAAGGGTAGAAAGGGTCCCGACAGCCAGGGGAGGTCTGTGCTGCAGCACCCGCGCTCCTGCCACGCTGCGGCTTGACCCTTGTCTGTGTTTCCTCCTCTCTCCGCGGGCGAGGATCCCCGGACAGGAGGTCTCTCTTCGCACCCGTCCACCGCGCCAGCACCCAGCCGCCACCTAGGTAGTACCTTCTTGTGTTTCTGATGCATGCAGAAGGGCGAGGGACCCGCAGGCTTGCCAGCATGCTCCGCTCACCCCGCTCAACGCTAACTCGGGGGACGAATCGGTTTGGTTTGGTTTTTTGCTCTGGCTGCAGAGCTTTCAGAGGCAGGANATTTTTTTAAGAAATTGAGCCCTGAAAGTCACTCAGGGGGAAAAACCTCCTGCTTTCTGCCTTTTCTTCCTCCTTGCTGCCTCCCGTTCTTTTCCACAGAGGGGGAAGGTGGAAGCTTCAAAAAGGCCCTAAATAGCCAGATCAGGTGGAGAGTGGGCACTGACATCTGGGACCAAAAACGAACCTTTTTCCCCCAAAAATGTTGTCGGGGCCAAAAAGCCAACTTCCTCCTAACCCTGCATGAATGGTAACGCTCCATCTGGCGCTGCCACTCTCACTGGGACGTGGATCCTTCACCAGCCCCGTGTGCCCCACGGGGACCCGCTCGATGCTGGGTTGCAGCAACCTCTGCACCGGGGTGCAGAGCCCTGGGGAGGGTGGTCCCGAGCATCCCACGGGGGATCCCCTGCGAGGGGGTGAGGGCTGGTGCTGGCTCTGCCTGCAGAGCCTTCCATCCCGAGGATGCACGCATGGCAGGGAGGGAAGGACCGTGCCCGTCTTCTCCTGCGGCGGCAGGACCTTGTGCCGGGGTGGAAACGGAGCTCTCACCCTCCTGTCTGTCTCTCTCCCCACTTCTCTGCCTCCCTGCAGGTGACGGTGTGCTGGGTGGAGGAGATGCCGGCGAGTAACGAGCAGTCCCTGTCTCCCCAGGCGGAGCACGCCGGCATCCGGACGTACTTCTTCAGCGCTGAGAACACGGAGGAGCAGGAGTCCTGGATCCAAGCCATGGGCGAAGCCGCCCGGGTGCAGATCCCCCCAACCCAGAGGTCAGCACCCACCGTCTCCCCGTGCCACCCCTCTCCCCTGCTCTCTTGGAGATGGAGCAGAGGGGCCGTGCATCGCGGCCAGCGACCTCCTGGGAGCGTGAGGGTCCCTCTGGAGAGTGGAGCCGGGGGAGCATTGGCCCCCCAAGGCTGAGGGAGGGACAGGACGTTACCAGCCACCCCAGGGGCATTGCAAAGGGAAGGTAACGCTCTCTCGTGCTTCGGCACCCTCCAGGCACGAGAAGCCAGACTCTGAAAACATCCCCCCCAGCAAACACCACCACCACCACCGCAATGCTGCCCACCGCGAGCACCCCAAAGCTGACCCCGACGCCAAGACCCGGGGGGAAGGCGACGGCCGTGGCTCAGAGAAGATCGAGAGGAAGCCGGAGAGGATGGAGAGCAAGAAAGAGCCCTTGGCCAAAGCCAATGGCATCGCCGGGCAGGAGATGCCCTCGGAGCCTGGCAGTCCTTACCCCGAGGCACCCCGGGTACCGGCGAGTGTGGAGCGGCCACCCCAGCCCAACGGCTGGGCATACTCGTCACCCAGCCGGCCCGGCAGCACCGCGTACCCCCCGCCCGATGGGGAGAGTGTGGTCCACCGCCGGGGCTTTGCCCCCCGCACCAACCCCGAGAAGATCGCCCAGCGCAAGAGCTCCATGACGCAGCTGCAGCAGTGGGTCAACTCACGCCGGGGGGCCGTGCCCCCCGAGGAGCTGCGGAGGTGAGGGCTGTTGGGGGGCAGAGACGGGGGTCTTGCTCCTTTTCTCCAGGGCTGCCCTTCAGGTGATGCCCTGGGAATGATTTTCCCTTCCCCAGCTGCTTTATCCACTCCTGGGGTCAGAAAAATCTCCTTTCTGGGCTGTCCCCACGTGCCAGCTCCGAGCTGGGCATGGGACAGGGTGGATTTTGGAAGGGAGGCCACCGTGGGGTCCCTGGGACGAGGGATGCCAGCCAGCCCAGCTTTCCGGATGCTGGTGTCGGAGCTGCCTGCTTGAAGGCTGTCCTCGCTCACCGGGACCCCCAGCTGCAGAGTGAGGGGCCGGGCACCGCCTGGCCACCATCCGGGCTCTCACGTCTCTCTTCCCCCCTCCAGCCCCACCAGGTTTTACCCTGTGTCTCGCCGGGTGCCCGACTACTATTCCCCCTACTCGCCCCAGTACCCTGAGGACTATCAGTACTACCCGCCGGGGGTGCGCCCCGACAGCATCTGCTCCATGCCCGCCTACGAGCGGGTGAGCCCGCCCTGGACGCTGGAGGACAAGCGTCACTCCTTCCGCAACGGGGGCACCTACCAGCTCCGCGACTGGAAAGAACACCCTGGGTTCGGCCGGCAAGACGTCCCGCTCTGGCTACCCGCTCCCGGGAGGCAGCCGACTTACTTGGACGAGGTGGATGCGGCCTCGGGCTCCCTGCGACGGATGTCGCTGCAGCCCCGCTCCCGCTCCGTGCCCCGCTCGCCCAGCCAGGGCTCCTACAGCCGGGCGCGGGTGTACTCCCCGGTCCGCTCGCCCAGCGCCCGCTTCGAGCGGCTGCCGCCCCGTGGAGAGGAGATTTACGCTGACCCCACCACCTTCATGATGAGGCGATCCATCAGTTCTCCCAAGGTAAATGCCCCTCAGCGCTTGGGGGGGCACAGGGTCGGAGGGGGACCCTTGCTGGGGACGGCAGGGCAGGAATGCTGCAGCACAGCCCGTCCCCTCTGCACGCACAGCCTGGCCTCAAAATGCCACCAAGTCCATCCCTTGCAGCAGCTGAGGGCTTTAGGTCCCCTCTTGTCATCCTGCAAAGCTGCCCAGGTTGTGATTGTTCCCTTCTGGCTGCTCCTTCGCTGCTGTGAGCCCAGAGGGATGGGATGAAATGGGATGGAGATGGGGATGGAGATGGGGATGGTGTGCTCGGGGCCACCACGAGTGATGCGCTCCCGAGCAGGGACCGCTGATGTCCCTGTCTTGCTGCTGTGGACCCCAAAGCCCGGCCTGACCCTGCTGCAGGGCTGGTGGCTGCCCTTGCACGCGCTTTCTGGCCTTTTTCCCACCTCTCACGTGTCTCCGCTTTTGGGGTGCGGGGTCTCCTCTCTTCTCAGTACGACTATCTGGGCGACAGACGGCCCATCCCTACAGGAATGTATCCGTACCACTACCCGGCATCCCCCACCGTCCACGACAAAATGGTATGTATGCTGCTGGCGCCGAGGGGGTGAACCCCCAGCAGACCAGGGTGCTCAGAGCCCCCCGGGGAGGTGGACCAGCTCAGGGGCTCCTTGCTCGGACAGCCAAGGAGGAACCACTCCGCTCCCGGGGGTCAGAGCTGGGCTGCTCTGGGGCAGGTTGGGACCACAGGTCCCTTTACTGGTGTCTCTGGTCCCTCCTGGCTGTGCCCAGAGGAAAACCTGACGGAAAGGCCCCCAGTTCCTGCCCTGCAGCCCTCAGGTCGTGGGGGCAGTGGGACACCCTTGGACCCCTGTACGCCCTGCGATGCTGGCCCGGGCTCGTCACCCCTAGGGTGGTCCCTGGCTGAGGCTGGCACACACCCTGCACCTCTCCCACCTCTTGCTTCCTCACTTCTGGCTACAGCTGCTGCTTTTTCCCTGCGTTGCGTTTCCCCTCGGAGCGCTGAGGGGTTGGAGCCAGCGGGGTGAGACCGGGAGGTCCCCCCGCAGAGCATGGTCCCGAAGCCACAGGGCAGGACCGGCCGTTGGAGGAGGGAGAAGCACGAGTTACCATAAGCTACCCATGCTGCCATCCATCCTCGCGAGCCGGAGAGGCAGGGAAAGGGCCGTGCCTCTTCCGAGGCACCGTTAGCCGGGAGGGAGAGCCAGGAGGGAGAGCCGGGAGCTGCCACAGGGCACATCCATGGCAGCTCTCCCAGCTCTGTGCCAGGGAGGTGCCTCGCTTCCCCGGCCGAGAGGTCTCCGCATTTCCGTAGCCTTCACCTAACCGCTTTGCTGCTTCTTTTATATGTTTTGTGTGTTCGTTTCTTGCCGCATGCCTGCTGGCTCCTGGTAGGATGAACTTTTAGACCTTCAGTTGCAAAGAAACCTAGAGTATTTGGACCAGCAGGTAGGCAGAGCTGGCTGCAAGCCTCACCCTGCTTACGTCCCCGTGTGCCCTGTCCCCAGTGGCGTCCCCTTCCCTCCCAGCGCAGCATTTCTTCCCCTAACATCCATTCACACCCTTCTTGGCATTAAAGCAGCACGAGTTGTCTTTGGTTTGCTTCTTCCATCCTTCCCGTCTGTAGGGTCGCTCATTGCTTGGCAGAAGAATCCCCCTGACAGTGCCTTCTGTGTGGTGTGCTGGAGCTGGTGGGGGGGTTTGGGGGGAGCCGGGGCAGCTTCCCACATGCCCGGGGCCTCGGGGAGCTGCTCCCGGAGTGCAGGGGAGGCAGCTGGCTCTGGAACCCTCCCCGGGTTGGTCTGCACCGTGCTGGCTCGACGTGGTGCGGGACACCGATGCGCGGTGCCAGCGTGACCGTGCTGGTTGGCGTGTCCCCACACCCAGCAGTGCCACCGGCAGCGGTGGGAGCCAGGCTACTGCGGGGGTCCTGGGGCTGGTGCCCCCATGCTGGGGGTGGCCAGGCGAACCGTGGGGAGATGGACGAGTGTGAGGTGGTTTCGTCACGCGCTGGCCCTGTTCCTCCTCGAAGGCGAGAGGTTTGATGCAGGGCTGGGACCGATACCGAAGCAGCAGTAGGTTTTTGCATGGCAGGGGGTGTTTGGAGGAAAGCTGTGAACTGACTTCATCCCAGGAGCCGGGGTGGGGGCGATCCGGCTGGGAGAGACCCCCCCAGGACTGGTGGGGTGGAAACCGCAGGCACCGGCTGATGTCAGAGCCAGGGACAGGAGCTGGCAGCCAGTGCTGCAGCCCGGGCGCCTGCTCACCAAAGCCAGGCTTGCACTAAGGGAGCTGCTCCAGAGACAATCTCATTAGTCTGCAAATCTCCGTCGGTGCAGTAATCGCCAAGATCTGTGTCTGCCTTGGAGCAGAGCCAGGGACAGGCAGGAGCACTCGCTGCAATAAAAGCTCTCTGGATTATTTCACAGCCATGGGCAGCGATGCTCGCTCTCCGAGGCTCTTTAAAACACTCCCTAAAAAGGCTTTGTATCTCCTCCTCCTCTCCTGCTGACCTCTGGAGAGACTAATTCGGAGTGACGCAGTCAAGTGTCTCTTTTCAAACGGCTCGCTGCTTTATTTTCTCTCTCCTTGCTTCTCCGGTCGCGGGGACGGCTCCCTTGGCTGCACCCCACTTTCCTGACCTGCCCCGAGTCGGGGTTCGGTCCCTCATTTGTGATTAAACTGGTGTCACCCCCTGGACCCCGAGGGTCCTGGTTGTGGGGTGCGAGGGATTTCCCTTGCTCGTCTGCCCGGGGCTGCAGGCTCCTGCAGTGTTTCTGCTGGCGAAGGCAGCGGTGAAGCTCCGGTGCCGCTGATGTGAGCGGCTCCACCACGCGTTGCAGGCTGCGTGCCCCAGCAGCAGTGCCCTGAGAGCAGCAAACCTCCCCCGGGCTGCAGCGCTGAGACTGGGACCCGGGGTCGGGGTCTGCCTGGCCAGGGTGGGCTTGTGCCCCGGAGGGCTCGGCAGAGCCCGGGACAGAGCTGCCGGCTGGCTGCGGCTCTGGGGAGGTACAGCCGTGCCAAACACCGTCGCATCCTTGTCCTGCCCGGCAGCGTGGCCGCGTTGTGCCATCTCCATGGGAGCACCCTGTTCCCACCCGGCTCCGCTGCTCGAGGCTGCCGCGCTGGAGAGGGGGACGCTGCTGTCCCCAACCCTTCAGTCACCTTCCCCTGCGCCCAGAGCTCGTCTGTGCCTTCAGGAGGTCCATCCCAGCCCCGGCTCCTCCGCGAGGGCCAGGGCGCCGAGCTGTTTGTCAGCACAAGGAGTCTGTCTGTCTGCTGGGACCACGCTGTGCCTTGCAGCCGTGGGCGTCTCTGTGCAAGCTTGTTGTCTGTATGTGCAGTTTGCTGCCACCCGGCTCCGAGCTGGCTCCGTTTTATCTGTGTTTTCCCCTCAACAAAGTTTTCAGGGCATGCAAGCAGCCCAGGATGCTCTTCAGTGCACAAACCGGAGCAGCAGCAGCCCGGGGCAGCCGTCCCCAGCTGGCTTAAGCCTCTGGGACATCTCTTGGAGGTGGCATCTTGCAGCCCGATGCCCCGCGGGCTCGTGGACCGAGCCGCCCTGCTGCTCCGACGGCACCCGAGCATGTCTCCGCTGACCTCTCAACTTTCCTTCCCTGTCTGCCGCAGATGAGCGAGAGCGAAACCCTGATCAGTATGGTGAACAGGATGGTGGAGACCTCCTCCCCTAGGGCTCAGCTCTACATGCAAGTAAGCCCCCGGCCGCCGGGCCACGCATGGCTCGTGCATGGCAGCCACGCCAGCCGCCCCGCGCTCCATCCCCGAGGTCACCTCCTGCCATTTCCACTCACGCCGACCCCAGCATCCATGCGGCTCCGGCACATCACGCTCTCGGGGGACCTGCTAGTCCATCACAGGCTTTGCTAATCCATCCATGAGCCATTAAAACTGGGCAAATCCTTGTGCTGAGAGCACAAGGTGGGGATGCAGCTGTCCTGAACTCTCATCCTCCTCTGGGCTGGACTCGGGTGCTTCGCTCACCCTCTGTTTGCTGTCGTGTGTTGATGAGGCAAGGAAAAGGTGTGGGATGATTTAAAGACAGGAATCCAGACCAAGGCTCTTAAAACCAAAGCAATAACTCCCATAATAGGGAGAGGAAACAGCTTTTTATCCCCTGAGGATCTGTCTCGTTCTGTTTCCCAGCCTGGAGAGGGCTGCAGAAGCATCGGGATGTCCCTGCTGATGTTGTGCTGCAGTTCCAAGCGTGGGCAGGTCCCATCGCCTGGGAATGTGTCTCCGGGTCACTGTGACCCACAGCCCATCGCGCTGCCAGCCCTGGGCAGGGAGGTCCTGGGGCCTCGCCGTTCTGCCCAGGGCATCACCTGGCTGCGCGAGCGAGCGGCGACCTGGCAATCGCTGGGGTTTTCCAACGAAGGGCAGGTGTCTGTTCCCATCTGCTGTGCGCTGGGAGCCGGGACATGCTGGAGGGCGAAGCTGGAGCTGATGAGATGCTCTCGCTGGCCAGGCTCCCTGCCCGGAGGCAGCAGCATTCTCATCCGCCGGGCTCTGCCTCCAGCCGCGCTGGGCATTTCCCAGGTTCGGGTCTATTTGCATTGTCCGATGGTTTTAAATGGCTCTAAAGTAGCGTCTTGCTTTCTAGCAATAATGATCCCCTTCTTCCTATCTTATGCCTTTCATCTCGAGATCTTGGAGGCATTTAATTGGTGAGGTCCCATTAGTAATTTAGATTTCCAGGAAAGGAAAATGACTCACAGAGAAGCCGGATGGTAAACAGGCCCTGATGCTGCTGCTGATTTATAGGTGTTTCCACTCTGCTAAATGGGATTACAGCTTAATCTTTCTGCCTTTGTTTCCCTGCCTGTGAAATGGTGGCAGTTATACACCAGGCAGTTAATGATTCACGAGGCAGCTCTTTAACTCAGCTCTTGGCGTCCTGCATAGAGGTTGTCTCCGGATAATTCCCGTGGCTTTCCCAGCTGATGGGGAATGGGGAGGGAGGCTGTGCCTTCATCTGAGCCACCGGGCAGGGTTGGGGCGAGAGCTCCAGCGCCGACATCCCGCTCTGCCTCCCGACAGATGCCGGCGCCTGCCTGGCCGTGCCGGCTGCCGGGAGCATCCGCTGCCTCCGGAGACTCGGCTGTCGCTTCTTTCCCCACTCATGGGGATGGGGAAGAGGGGCTGGGAGCTGCCTCGCCTTCCCCAGGGGCTCCCGGAGCCAGGCTCACCCCACGCTCTGCTTGCAGGTGACACCCTTCCCGGAGGCCTACAGGGAGACACTGCACGCCTACAAGATAAGCGAGCAAGACACCGACGTAAGAGCAAACGTCCATCCTGCGTGTGCCCCCCTCTGCCCCATGCAGTTGTCCCCGTCCCCTGCAGCAGGTCTGCGGTCCCCGTAGAGAGAGGCTCCCGCACAGCTGGGGTGGGACCTGGTGATGCCCCAAGTGTGGTGTGTGCTGCCCAGGGACTAAATCCTTGGCTGAGTTTAGCTGCTTGGTCTTGCCCCGTGTCCAGATTTGGCCCATGTCACCCTGGCTGGGGCTGAGGTCCCTGCAATGGGAGCAGCAGGCTGGAAACCCTCGCCAGGACCACGCGTTGGCCCATCAAACCAACCCCTGGGCCATGTTCCTGGCTGTATCCCATCTTTCCCGGCTGAACATGGAGCCATTCATATGGGTGGTCTCATCTTCTCCCTTTTTCTTTCCCTCCCGGGGACAGAAGCTGCTGGGGAAGCTCTGCGAGCAGAACAAGGTGCTGCGGGAGCAGGAGAGGCTGGTGCAGCAGCTCCGAGCAGAGAAGGTACGTGGTGGGCAACTCAGGTGGCCGTCTGGGGACAAACCTGGCTGCACAGCGATGGCCATGCCCAGGCAGCACCTTTGTGGCGAGGAAGCGACGTGTCCTGCTCCCTTGGGGACAGCACAGCGGGGATGTTTCTGAGCTGGAGGAGATGCCCTGGCCGTGCTGTGGTCCTGGGAGTCCCCGTGCATTAATGGCCTGTTAAAGAGAGGGACTGTAGCTGCTGCACCAGCCGGGCTCTCATGGCCGAATCTCCCTCCCAGGAGAGCCTGGAGAGTGCCCTGATGGGGACGCACCAGGAGCTGGAGATGTTTGGGAGCCAGCCCGCCTACCCGGAGAAGCTGCTGCACAAGAAGGAGTCGCTCCAGAACCAGCTCATCAACATCCGCGTGGAGCTGTCGCAGGCCAGCACGGTAACGGGCTGTCCCTCTGCTGCGCTCCCCCGGCCGCGGGACTGTCTCCCCCACCCGCAGAGACCTCTTTTCTCCCTTCCTGTAAAAAAAAACAGGGAAAGGGAAATCCCCTCGGCTGGCTGGGGAGCCAAACAAGCCAAAGTCCATCACTGGGGACAAAGCAAATTAACCCTCATGGTGCCGAGCTGGCACATGTTCCCGGAGCCATCTCAGCTCCTGCTTCTGCCTCCGGCTTTCCTGCCTGATCTGCCATCGGCACCAGGAGCTCCCATGGGCACAGCAGAGCTTGCACCCCCCTGCTGCCACCCCCTCCCCGGCTTGGGGGGATTGTGCTGGCTGCAGCATCCCCATGCTTTCCTGGGTGTCCCCACGCTGTGCTGTGCTGGAGGAACCTGGCAAAGACCCCCTGACCCCCCCACCTTTCCCCTATCCAGGCCTTGGCGAATAGCACCGCCGAGTACGAGAGCCTGGAGAGCGAGGTGTCCGCCCTGCACGACGACCTCTGGGAGCAGCTGAACCTGGACATCCAGGTGAGCGGGACCCCGCCGGCCCCAGGGTCCCTCCACCATCCCCGGGGTCTCCCCACCAGCCCCATGGAGGCACAAGCCCCCTGGTTCCTTCAGCCCCAAGGAGCCGGTTTGCAAGTGGCTGCTCCATGCTCAGCCCTTGGTGTCCTGCTTTGGCCACGGGCAAGGGCAGAGGGGCTGAGGGACCCTGGGCGCCATCGAGGGGCTGCAGCCCAGCGCTCCCCGTGCTCCTGGGCCTCCATCAGCTCCCCCCAGCCCACGGGGGGTGCCTGGGGGAGCGGAATGATGGCTCCTGGCAGGAGATGAGTCGTGGGTGTGATGGCTCAGACCCCCCCNGGCGGTGGGAGCCGCTCTGACCGCTGCCTTGTCCCCCCCTCCAGAATGAAGTGGTCAACCGGCAGATCCAGAAGGAGATCTGGCGGATCCAGGACGTGATGGAGGGGCTGAGGAAGAACAACCCATCCCGCGGCACGGACACTGCCAAGCACAGAGGTGGGCAAGGTCCATCCCTGCCCTCGCCCAGCACAAACCCCAGTGTGCCGCAGCTTGGGGCATCCCCGGTGCCTTGTGCTGCCACGAGGCAGACGGCAGCACCCACTCGGGGACACGGACAGCCCAGTGCACGCACTTATTTCTGCTTTTCTCTGCAGTGGCCATCGGCCCCTCGGGGACGTACAGCTCCAACAGCCCCGCCAGCCCCCTGAGCTCAGCCAGCCTCACCAGCCCCCTCAGCCCCTTCTCCCTCATCTCCGGCTCCCAGGGCTCGCCCACCAAGCCAGCACCCGCCGAGGTGAGTGAACCGGGGCGTCCCCAGGGAGCCCTTTGCCACCGTCGGGTCCCCAGCCCGGCTCGCAGGCTGGCCTGAGCCCTCGCTCTCGGGGGCCCGGTGGGCACCAAGCACAGAGGATGGCTGGGTTTCCTCGTGGCTCTGCCTGGGGGCACCGTTTTGGCCACATGCGTGGGCTGTGGTGTCGCCCGGTGACATCTGGGTCTGTGGTCCTTGCAGACGGGCTTTGCAGCCTTTGGGCTCCTGCGTCAAGCAGCCCTGAGGGCTGAGAGTTGCTCAGCTCCAGCCTTCGGCTTCAGGACCAGCTCCTGCTGCCACCACAGTCCCCTCTCGGGGTTCTCACCTTCGTCCACGTCAAATTTAGGGTGGAATCTGGGGACTCACCAACCCCTCCTGGCTGCACAGAGGCGATGCCAAGGTCTCCTGGGGGCTGCCAGCCCCAAGCTGGGGCAGCCCTCACTCGGGCAGCCCCTGAGCCCTGCCTGCCCCACTGGGGGCATGCAGCAGCAAGGGTGACACCAAAGGTGGCAAACACTGTCCTCCTCTGCATGGGGACATGGAGACCGCGGGGCCATGGGGGCGGCGTCCAGCTGCTCTCCCTCCTCCTTTCCTTGGCTTGACGCTTCCACTGTGTGTTGTCTCGACCTTTTTTCTAACTCTCTCTTCCTTCCTGGCTCTCAGTGTCTCTGCTCTCACGCCTCACGCTCCTCTCCACCCCAGGAACCAGGCCCGCCTCGACCTCCCCTCCCCAAGTCCTACGTACCCCTGGAGTCTCCTCCGACTGTTCCTCCGCTCCCCGGCGAGAGCCGCCTCTGGCCGTACCCCACCTCCCCTTCCTGGCAGCAAGGCGGCGAGGCGAAGAGGGGACAGGTACCGAAACCTCTCCAGAGCAGCCCCACAGCAGTGGCCCCGTCCTCTTCCTCCCCGAAACATCGGCTGGAAGGGGCTGGGATGAGACGGGCGATGGGGCTGCCCACCCTCTGCGCTGGCACGGGGGGACAGGGACAGCGTGGAGGTGGCACTTGGCGAAGGGACAGCAGCATNNNAGCAGGTGGCTGATCCCTGCCCTCTCCAAGGGGAGCAATGTTCCCCCAGCAGCCTCGCCGTGGCCCTCCTGTCCCCGCCAGGTCCCCTGCGCCCACACGCAGCACCCACTGCACTCACTAAGGACAGGGACAGGCTCCTGGGCAGCCCCCAAAGATCCCACAGCCCCCAGTGCCAGCCCCTCTGCTTTCCTCTGCCCTTGCCTCTCTCGCTGTCCTTCCGCGTCGCCGCTCCCCGCCGTGCAGCACTGGCAAGCTCTGCCCACGGGGGTGACACCCCCCACCCCCACCCCTCAACTCCTGCCCCAAACCCCAATTTGGGAATTCCTGGTAGCGCCTTGGCTGCGCTCCCGCCAGGGAAAGGGGCCAGGTTTGGGCACCAGGAGACAGAAGCGTCCTTGCGGCCGGGGGGGCGTCAGGATGCGTGCATGCCAGGGCTGGCACCGCAAAGCGGTGGCCGTGCTGAGTTGGGGAAGGGTGACGGACCCCACTGCGAACGTAGGTGGCATCTCCAGCAGCCGTACAGCTGAAGGGTGGCACGGTCCTGGCTGCGGGCTGATCCACGGTGGCTAAGGGGTGTCGGGATGTGTCATCTCCATGCGGAGCACAGGGTGGTCGAGGGGGGCATGCTGCTCTCCTTGGCTTGTTGCTGTACCGCTCTGTTATGCCAGCACCAGTGCCCGGGCCCTGGGCAGGCTGTGCCCCAGGGAGGTAGGGGGGAAGGACCCCAAAAATGGCCCTGTGCTCGCTCTCCGCTGCTGCACAGTGTCTGCCCTGACTTCTGCCCCTGTGGGACCCCATCCTCTCCTGTGGGCATGGGATCTCGCTGGAGCTCAGCACAGAGCCAGGGTGTCCCCATCACGGGGCTCCTGGGTGCCACCTCCGAGCCGTGGCAGGACTGTCACCCCTGCAGGAATCTTTTCCCACGCAGGAGCCTGTGCTATGGGGACAGTGATCTGTGCCCAGACTGAATGGGATGGGGCATAGCAGGGGCAAGAGCTGCAGAGCCCTGCGAACCCCTCTCCCCACACGTTTGGGGTGCACTGGTACCACCTGGTCCGTGTCTGTGTGTCCATCTGCTCCCGGGAGTCTGTCTGCGGGTCACGTGTCACCCCATGGCTCCGGAGAGCAGCGGGTCTATCCCCAGGCAGAGCACGGTCCCCAGGCAGGACGGGGTCTCACCAGGGTCCTGCTTTCCCCTACAGCCCAAGCCGAGCTTCGAGCAGAGCAAGAAAGAGGTGCAGCGACCAGCCCCCCCTGGACCCACGGCCGAGGGGCTCCTGCAGAACCGGCAGGAGCAGGACGCGGAGAAGCAGGCGGCTCTCAACAAGGGTACGGCACCGGCGACGGCAGGTCCCCCTCCAGCGGGCTCCTCCATGCCTGCCAGGAGCACCCAGCGTCTTGCTGGGACCCTGCTCTTGGTCCCTGGGGGATTCAGCCTGGCGTTTCCGTTTGCTCCGCAGTGGGCATCGTCCCCCCCAGGACCAAGTCTCCGGCGGAGGAGGAGGTGATGCCAGCTGCCGGCGTGCCAAGGAGGAGCATGGGTGGCATGGCCAATGGGCTCAGCTCCCGGGTAGGGCTCGCGTCGAGGGGCTGGGGGCCAGGATGGTGGGGCTGGGGACTGGGTTAGCAAAGCAGGGGCTGTATCACAGCCTGCGGGGCTGGGGCAGTGCACAGGGGAGCCCAGGGACAGGCTACACGTCTCAGCATCCAGGTCCTTGGGACCGCCCCTCCCCACCCCGGGTGATTTCAGTGCCTTCCCCCCACCCCAGGAGCGGGCTGAGCCGCCCCATTCCAGAGGGTTGGGGCGCTGGGAGGNCTCCATGAAGGAGAAGCGGCGCAGCCTGCAGCTCCCCAGCAGCCAGCAGCCTGAGACCCCCGGCACAAAGGCACCCGCCTCCTACAAGGTGGTGAGTCCCCGCATTGGCCACGGGGCTGGGGCAAACCAGCCTGTGTTTTGCAGAGTGCCCGAGGTCCCTGATGGAGCAGAGGGGACTCTGGGGGCTGGGGAAGGGGGTGGGTGCTGCGGAAGGGGACTGTGCCATGCTGGGGGTGCTCAGCAGGGCTGGGGTCCCTCGCAGGTGCGCCGGCACCGCAGCATCCACGAGGTGGATATCTCCGACCTGGAGGCAGCGCTGCGTTCCGACGACCCCGGCAAGGTCTACGAGACACCCCAGGAGGAGATCGCCCGGCTGCGCAAGATGGAGCTGGAGCCACAGCACTACGACGTGGACATCAACAAGGAGGTGAGGACGGGCTGGCCTGGGGGAGCTGGCGGCCTGGGCACCGGGCATCTCTCCCTCCGTGCCCTGCACCGGGGGGTCCATCCATGCTCCTGCGTCGGTCAGGATCCTGGAGCCACTAGCCATACCCGGCCAGGGGTTGCCCTTGCCCAGGCGGGTGCTGGTGGCGAGTGGGGCAGGTGGGTGCTGGAGTGGGGACGGGTCCCCGGTGTCCGGCACACGGCTCAGCCCTTCCCGCTGCCCCCAGCTCTCCACGCCGGATAAAGTCCTCATCCCTGAGCGGTACGTCGAACTGGAGCCCGACACGCCGCTCAGCCCGGAGGAGATGAAGGAGAAGCAGAAGAAGGTGGAAAGGATCAAGACCCTCATTGCCAAATCCAGGTGAGGCTGCTGTGCCCATGCCCACGCCGGCCATCCCGGGGTGCACCCCGCCACCCCCCCCGCACCCCTTCCCCATCGATCCCCGCGGGGTCTGTCCCCTCAACGCCGGGCGTGGGTGCTGATGCTGGGTGCTCTGCGCAGCCTGCAGAACGTCATCCCCCTGGGCGAGGGGGAGGTGGATGCCCCCCAGGACCCCGAGACCCAGCTGCAGGAGCAGGAGAAGAGGATAGAGATCTCGTGTGCTCTGGCTGCCGAGGCCTCCCGCCGGGGCCGCATGCTCTCGGGTAAGGCACGGGGGGGCATGGAGGGTTGGAGCCTGCCAACCCCATGGGAGAGCGGACCACAGGTAGTGTTACGTGCCAAAGGAGAAGGAGGGATGAGGCAGGTTAGGCAGGTTGGATGCAGGATTTATGGGCTCGACAGGCAGCAAGGGGTAAATACGGGCAGGAGAGCAGGCTGCATCGGTCCTGGGGCAGGGCATCCCTGCGCAGTGGGACAACCAGCCTGGTGATGCTGGCGGATGCCGGGACCGTGCCCACGGTGCCTGGGGCTGCGGCAGCTCTGAGCGTCATGGGATGGAGCAGCCGCTTCAGCCGGGCACAGGTTCTGCCACCTCATCAGAAGCGTTGGAGATGCTGCAGGATGGGAATGCCCGGCCATGCAGCGGGCGGTGGCACACCGTGCCCAAGCCACCGTGGTGGCACACCATGCCTAAGCCACCGTGGTGGCACGCCGTGCCTTGTCCATGAGGAGCCCTGCGGGGAGCTCACGTGTGCGTGCCGCGGCCGGGCGCCGCTGTGGCTGTTTGTCCTGACCGCGCTTGCTTCCCCCCTTTCCTTTGTCTCCGTTTCCTCCCCTCCGCTAACCTCTCGCTGGGTCCCTCCTTCCCCTCGCCGCTGCCGGCAGCTTGTGTTCTTCATGCCCTTCTCCCATTTCTTGTTTCCAGCTCAATGCGCTACCCCAAGCCCTCCCACCTCCCCAGCCTCCCCGACTCCACCGACCAACCCCCTCTCGTCTGAAACATCCCGGGCCGCCGACAACAGCCATTTTATGCGTGTCTGAGCCATGAAGTAAGCACTTCTTCTCTCGTACTTCATCCCATCTTCTCTCCATCCCGGGGGGCCGGGCAGGGGGGGCGCCTCTTCTGCGCCCGGCATCTGTCCATCGCTGCTTGCTCCAGCTAACATCTCCCGAGCCACGTCAGCCCCGTCTCCTCCATGGACCAAGCGCAAGTGTCCCCCAAGGCGAAGGCAGGGACCCCAACGTGGGCAGGGGGGCCCGAGCAGGGACCAAAAGAGGGAGGGTCTCAAGGCCAGGCTCTGGGGGACACCTGCCCTGGCACATCCGCGTTGGTGGCTGCAGAGTGTGGGGACGCAGCATCCCCCTGTTCGGTTGGAGGTTCCCCCCAGAGCGCTGGGGGCATAGACCCGAATCTGTGCTAGGTTTTCCTCCAAGCAGGGCAGGAGGGGTCTGTGGGGTGGGCACAGGGGCTGCCCCCCCACCAGCCACCCCACGCATAGCTCAGCCCGGCTCACCTCTCCCTCCAGCTCAAGCCCTGGCTGCTGCCGGCGCCATCAAGTTCCACGGGGCCACGTTTTAACGTCCCGACACGACACTGAACCTCTCGCCATCGTTTTCGGTTCTCCCGGACCCCCTTCCCTCCCGCCGACGGTGAGACCACCCGGCACAGCCCAGCGGGGAGATGCGTCGCACACACCCCCAGCTGCTCTGCCCCGTCCTGGAAGAGACGTGCGGCCACTGGCAGGTTGTCCACTGGAGCGTGGTCCCCGAGGAGCGCCCCCGGGACAGATCGGCAGTGTCCTGGGCATCAGGCTTGCATGGACGGCCAGGCAGGGGCATCTGCAGCGGTGGCCTCCGGCACAGTGGCCATCTCCCTGTCGGGGTAGCCCTGGGGGAGCATTGGACTCCCCAGGCTAGAAGCGTTGGTCTCCCAAAGGTCTGTGAAGGGGCTCTTCTGGGTGGCCAGTCCCCACCATGGATGGTGCTTCCACCTTACACTGGACCTGGATGCTCCATCTCCGCTCCTCGGGCGCCTCTTCCCCTCCCTGTGCCCTGAACCTGCTTTTAGCATCCGTCTGGCTGGGGGTGGTTGCCGGCAGAGCCCGGCCTGTCCCACTGCCCCTCACGATGGTGGCTCAGCAGGAGGAAGATGGAGCTGTGACGGGGACAGGAGGGATGGAGATGGGACCGGGGGGAGGACAGGGAGGTGCCGAGGGGAGTGGTGTGCTCAGGATGGCGTGAGGGCTGCCCGGGGCACTGGTGCGCCGCTGGCATGGAGCAGGAGGTCTGGGCAGGGCTGGGGACGTGTCACGGGAGCAGAGATGGAGTGGTGCGGGGAGCTGGGGGGCGAGGTGGGACGGCAAAGCCGCGGGCTCGGCAGGGATCCCTCTGCGCTGGATGGGGACGGTGACAAGGAGGACAAGGGGCCTGGGGCCAGGTGGCAGCAGTGGGGCTCGTCCTCAGCGTGGGGAGCAGCGCTGTAGCTNTGCAGTGAGGAGCTGGGTACTATCCATCCTGCAGCTGTTTCCCTCCTGGCCTGATGCTGACGCCTACCAGGNGGTGGCACACCATGCCTAAGCCACCGTGGTGGCACGCCGTGCCTTGTCCATGAGGAGCCCTGCGGGGAGCTCACGTGTGCGTGCCGCGGCCGGGCGCCGCTGTGGCTGTTTGTCCTGACCGCGCTTGCTTCCCCCCTTTCCTTTGTCTCCGTTTCCTCCCCTCCGCTAACCTCTCGCTGGGTCCCTCCTTCCCCTCGCCGCTGCCGGCAGCTTGTGTTCTTCATGCCCTTCTCCCATTTCTTGTTTCCAGCTCAATGCGCTACCCCAAGCCCTCCCACCTCCCCAGCCTCCCCGACTCCACCGACCAACCCCCTCTCGTCTGAAACATCCCGGGCCGCCGACAACAGCCATTTTATGCGTGTCTGAGCCATGAAGTAAGCACTTCTTCTCTCGTACTTCATCCCATCTTCTCTCCATCCCGGGGGGCCGGGCAGGGGGGGCGCCTCTTCTGCGCCCGGCATCTGTCCATCGCTGCTTGCTCCAGCTAACATCTCCCGAGCCACGTCAGCCCCGTCTCCTCCATGGACCAAGCGCAAGTGTCCCCCAAGGCGAAGGCAGGGACCCCAACGTGGGCAGGGGGGCCCGAGCAGGGACCAAAAGAGGGAGGGTCTCAAGGCCAGGCTCTGGGGGACACCTGCCCTGGCACATCCGCGTTGGTGGCTGCAGAGTGTGGGGACGCAGCATCCCCCTGTTCGGTTGGAGGTTCCCCCCAGAGCGCTGGGGGCATAGACCCGAATCTGTGCTAGGTTTTCCTCCAAGCGGGGCAGGAGGGGTCTGTGGGGTGGGCACAGGGGCTGCCCCCCCACCAGCCACCCCACGCATAGCTCAGCCCGGCTCACCTCTCCCTCCAGCTCAAGCCCTGGCTGCTGCCGGCGCCATCAAGTTCCACGGGGCCACGTTTTAACGTCCCGACACGACACTGAACCTCTCGCCATCGTTTTCGGTTCTCCCGGACCCCCTTCCCTCCCGCCGACGGTGAGACCACCCGGCACAGCCCAGCGGGGAGATGCGTCGCACACACCCCCAGCTGCTCTGCCCCGTCCTGGAAGAGACGTGCGGCCACTGGCAGGTTGTCCACTGGAGCGTGGTCCCCGAGGAGCGCCCCCGGGACAGATCGGCAGTGTCCTGGGCATCAGGCTTGCATGGACGGCCAGGCAGGGGCATCTGCAGCGGTGGCCTCCGGCACAGTGGCCATCTCCCTGTCGGGGTAGCCCTGGGGGAGCATTGGACTCCCCAGGCTAGAAGCGTTGGTCTCCCAAAGGTCTGTGAAGGGGCTCTTCTGGGTGGCCAGTCCCCACCATGGATGGTGCTTCCACCTTACACTGGACCTGGATGCTCCATCTCCGCTCCTCGGGCGCCTCTTCCCCTCCCTGTGCCCTGAACCTGCTTTTAGCATCCGTCTGGCTGGGGGTGGTTGCCGGCAGAGCCCGGCCTGTCCCACTGCCCCTCACGATGGTGGCTCAGCAGGAGGAAGATGGAGCTGTGACGGGGACAGGAGGGATGGAGATGGGACCGGGGGGAGGACAGGGAGGTGCCGAGGGGAGTGGTGTGCTCAGGATGGCGTGAGGGCTGCCCGGGGCACTGGTGCGCCGCTGGCATGGAGCAGGAGGTCTGGGCAGGGCTGGGGACGTGTCACGGGAGCAGAGATGGAGTGGTGCGGGGAGCTGGGGGGCGAGGTGGGNGGAGGACAAGGGGCCGGGGGCCAGGTGGCAGCAGTGGGGCTCGTCCTCAGCGTGGGGAGCAGCGCTGTAGCTGCCCCCCCATCCTGCTGTCACCCCGTCCTGCTGTCACCTCTGTCTCAGCCCCTCTGAAAATCCAGCACCGCGTCTCGCTGGGGCCAGGTGGCAGCAGTGGGGCTCGTCCTCAGCGTGGGGAGCAGCGCTGTAGCTGCCCCCCCATCCTGCTGTCACCCCGTCCTGCTGTCACCTCTGTCTCAGCCCCTCTGAAAATCCAGCACCGCGTCTCGCCCCAAGACCTTGCCGTTGCACTCCAGACCCTCGGATCTGTTTGGTTTTCCTGTAGCGAGTTTACCCTTTTCTGTAGCTTTCTGGAGGGAGGGGGGAAANCAAACCTAGTCAGTAATTGGTTCTGGATACTACTTGTTACTTGTTTTAAATTACTTGACAGTTTTTGTTACTTGGCAACACTTGCAACAATGCAAATTAACTTTCTTATGTATTTTTTTAAAACTAGTTTTTCCTTATGCTATTACACCAGATGTATACCAGAATTCTCTGTAAGTCTCGGTGTAGTTAGGAATGTCTGTGCAAATCTTATAAGTGACTGTAATTAACTGTTCTGTGAAGTTATTTTTGAGGGAGGTCGCATAGACACATTCCATTGTACCCGAAAAAAAAAAAAAGGAGAAAAAAAAAACTATTTAAAATATATATATTTTTTCTGCTTTTATTAAAAGCAAATTTATTTAAAATAAAATATAAAAGAGACTGTAAGTTTTAAGAGATGATGCGTTTATTTCCCTGTCCCCAAGCGCAGCGGCGTGGTGGCCGGGGCGGGCTCCCCAGCTCGTGTAACCGGGGCAGACCCCACTTACACCGGCTGCGGGGACACCGCCGGGGACGTGCCGGGGACCGCGGTGCACGGCTGTGGCCCACGTCGGGGCTGGGAGCTGCCCTGTGGGGAGCCGAGGGGGCACCCAGACCCACGGGCAGCAATTCCTTCTGGCTCTGGGGGCCGGAGGGGACGAGGAGCATCCCGGTGCTCCTGTTCCCAGAGCCACCGGTGAGCTCTGAGCCACGGTGGCCGGGTCTGAGCCTTCCCCAAACCGTGAGCGCAGCCCGGTGCACCACCACCCCACGGCTGCCCTGTTGCGGAACCTGGTAGTCCTTATTTTGGTTTTTTTTTTTTAAAAAACAAACTTAATTTTATTTTGGTTATTATTTTTCATAACACTTCATATACCAGTGACTTGTAACCGAGAAAGGATTTGCATCGGGAGGAAATCTATTTATGCACTGGGGAGGGTGGGAAGGGAGGCATTTGTTTTCTGGGTTTTTTTTGCTAGTGTTAGAGAAATAAAAGTATCTAAGAAACGACGAGGTGTCGGTGTCTTTTGTGGAGAGGTGACCTTGGATAACGCTTTGATACGAGAGCAAAGAGGCAGGGGATGCGTGGCTACAGCATTTCAACCGTTGAGGAAGGGTCTCGCCTTGCCCATAGCTCGCTCCAGGGCTGATGGCACCTTCCGCTCCCTCTCCCTGGTTTGGGGGGTGTGTGTGTCATTTTTCAGTGGAGTTTATTTTAGCTCAATAGCCAGCCCTCTTGGAGGAATAAAAACCATGCATTTCTACCCGGCACATTTGTATAAAGCCAAGGAATAAAAGCGACTGGGTTGTGAATGTGTGGAGCTGCGGGCTCTCCCGAGGGACGTGGGTGTAGACGTCCCTGGGGGGTGGCAGGGAGGGCAGGACCAGGCAGGGACCTGCGGCCACCAGCCCCTCTGTATGTCACCCTGCGGCGATGCCCGGCCTCCGCGTCCCCCCTGCAGGAGGTGCTGCGGGCGTGGGGCGGGCGCTGCCGGGGCGTTAATGATTTGCAGGATGACGTGGGGACTAAAGGGCTTTCCAAGGGTCGCTGCCGGGGAGGCACGTGGAAGGGTGGCCGCCCTCGCCCAGCCCCATCGCCGGCAAGATGGTGTCTCTGACTGACTTCCAGCGTAAGCGGGTGGGCGGGCTGGGGTGGCCGTGTCCCCGTGGCGATGCCCATCACCGTGGGACCAGGGCACACCATGGGGATGCTCCACAGCTGGGGCTGGTGGCTGCTGATGGGAGGTCGCCAGGGCAGGGAGAGGGTGCAATGCCCCGTCCTGGGGTGGGGGGGACACGGCAGGAGCCCTGCTGGGATGTGGGGACATGGCAGGAGCTCCCTCGGGCGGGGACCAGCACCATGGGCGCTGCAGGGCCGGGGTTGCCCTCACCCTCCGCCCCAGGTCTGCATCGGGAACAGCAGCTGGGAACGTGCCTGGCTTGTCCGGGGAGCATCTCCAGCCTCCCCCACCAGCTGCCTGCACCAGCACCCTTCATGCAACTGCCTAGAAAAATGCTGGAGGCGACCTTCCCGTTTATTTTTTCTTTGTGGTTTATTCTTTATCTATCAGCCCAGAGGGGTTTCTGGGGTACTGACAGCCTCCCCAACGCTTGGGCAGGTGGAAAGGCTGTTTCAAGCTTTGGAGACAAATCCAAAGCATGTTTGTGGGAGGGAATGGGCCAGGGATGTGCCAAGGAGAGTGACCACAGCCTGAGGTGCTCTCCCATCGTCCGTAGGGATTGGTGTGGGACTGGTCGGCTTCGGCCTCTTCTTCCTCCTTTTTGGGATGCTCTTGTACTTCGACTCAGTGCTCCTGGCCTTTGGGAACGTGAGTACAGCGGGGCCGGGGCTCCCCACAGCGGGCACCGATGCCCAGGATGGAGCCAAGGATCCGTCTGGGCAGGACTTCTCTGACCTACTCCCCTTCATCCTCCCAGATCCTCTTCCTCTCCGGCTTGGTCTTCATCATCGGCTTCAAGAGGACCTTCACCTTCTTCTTCCAGCGGCCAAAGATGAAGGGCACCAGCTTCTTCCTTGGGGGGGTCATCATCGTCCTCATGCGGTGGCCCCTCCTGGGCATGTTGCTGGAGGCTTACGGCTTCATCAACCTCTTCAGGTCCGTCCCACAGCACCCAGTGGCCCAGGCTGGAGAGCAGGAGCCGTCAAGCCTCATGGCCTGAAGCCCTGGACAGAACCCCAGTGGTGCCATCCTGGCAAAATCCTGGCACGGATCTTAACCGAGACTTTTGTTTCAATGCAGGAGTTTTTTGCCGGTGGCTTTTGGGTTTTTGGGCCCGCTGGCAAACATCCCCGTGCTGAGCAAGGTGAGGGGGGCGCTGGGCACGGTTCTCCCGGGTGGATGTGACCCTTGGTGTTTTCAGTCCTTGGGTGATAACCATCCTGATCGCAATGGTTGGGACCAGTCAGGGGAGGTCACTGCGGTCTCTCCACGGTCCCCTGAGGATGCACTGGAGGATTTTCCTGCTAATCAAGATCTGTCCCTGTTGCAGCTCTTGCAGAAGGTGGGAGACAGCAGCTCCATGGTGTGACCTGCGAGACGGGCCACATCGCTGGAGATGGGATGGCACGAGGAAGCCCTGGGTCTGGCTGTCCCGCAGTGAGCTGCCACCTCTCTCGTCCCCAGGACCCTCAGCACCGGTCGGAGCCACCCCCGCTGTGGGGACGGTGCCCCGCTGCCCCACGGGGATCCTGTGAGCAGCTCCTGAGTGAGGCTCCGGGGACCAAACGCTGTGCCAGGCAGGCTTCTGGAATTATTAGCGTTATTTTATTCTTTTTGTCTTCCCCTGTTGACAGATTAAATTAAAAAATGTGTCTGAGACTGAACTCAGGCTGTGCTCCTTTCCTCTGGCTCAAGGCTTGCTCCAGCTCTGGCTCCTCATAGTGTCACCAAGAGGCATCATGGCCATGGCTGGAGGCAGCACGAGGACCTTCTCATGGCTGTGGCTGGAGATGGCATGGGGACCTTCCCATGGCTATAGCTGGAGGTGGCATGGGGACCTTCCCATGGCCACAGCTGGAGATGAAATGGGGATCTTCCCATGGCTATGGCTGGAGATGGCACGGGGACCTTCCCATGGCCACAGCTGGAGATGACATGGGGATCTTCCCATGGCTGTGGCTGGAGGTGGCATGGGGACCTTCCCATGGCCACAGCTGGAGATGGCACAGGGTCCTTCCAGTGGTCATGGCCCCAACTGCCCTGGCCATGAGCCCTGGTGAGTGCGGGCAGCCCTGGCTCGCTGGCAGCGGCCATGGCGCTGCCTTCCCATGCATCCCGCGGGGATGTGGGCTGCGGAGAGCAGAGCCCGGGGAGCCGCGGGAGAGGGCAGGGGAGGTTAGGAAAACACCCATTAAACCACATTAACATTTCATGACCTGATCGGAGGAGAGTAAATTACCCCGTTCAAATTCAGCCACCATGAAAAAGCAAATGACATCTGGGGTTATTAATTAATTGAGAGATGCTGGGGGTGGGGGGGGGGGGGGGGGCTGGAGCAAATCCATAGAGTTACAGTGCTGATATCTCTGAGCGTTATGGGCCAGGACTCTCATTTCCCATAGACCTGCTTCCTGCGGGATGCGGCCAGGGAGGAGCAGAGCTGGATCTGCTGGCAGGATGGAGCTGGTGGGACCTATGGCGGTGGTGAGCATCGGGAGAGTTCTGCCAGGGTTTGAGCCAGGAGAACGTCTCCAGCGTCCCGTGCCCACCCCAACACCAGTATGGGTGCTGGGGGAGCCTGGCTGCCTACCCATGACCCAGACGTCTGCACCGGTCCCGCTGAGATGTGTGGCTTACACCCCAGAGAGGGATCCGGCCTCATTGGCTGGCATTCTAAGCACCTTTTCATCCGCCGCGCATCCTCACAGCCCCAGCACACCTTCTGAGAGGGCGATGGGAACCTGCTGCTTTCCAGCCTGTGTCTGGAGGGACGGAAAGTGGCTGTTTTGGCCGGCTGCTGGGGGGGGCCCCGTCACATCACATCGCACACCACGTCCCCTCTGCGTCCTCTCTGCAGCTGATTTGGCCTCAAGAACCATTCAGGCCCAGGTGCATCAAGTGCTTTTAGACCCGGCTTGAGGCAGGACCTGCGCTGCTGGATGCTCTGGAGGACGAGCATCCCCCAGTGCGAGGGGCCGGCTGCTCGCTGGGAGACCTTCGCTGCAGGCAGGAATCGGAGGACAGCGCGGAGCCCTCCAAGCTTAACCTCGGATGATTATAAAGGAGCTGTTTTGTTCGGGCTGCAGAAACTCCTCTCCCCAGGAGCGCAGCCAGCACGGCCAGAGAACTGGTCGGATAACTCAACAGGTCCGCGCGATCAGAGACACAAGCTGAATGGATGCAAGCCAGGTTTCTACGAGCGCTTGGGAAGCTGGGTGCAAGCAGGAGCTTGATTAAACCAAGGCAATCACATCAAAGCTGGTCCCTGTGCAGATACCCTTCTTAACTTGCAAGAATTAATTAACGAGTTTGAGTTAAACCTGTTCCCTCTTGATTGAAGCGCAGCCTGATGGAGCTGGTGGCACTTTGCAGGCAGTGCCCCCGTGCCTGGGTTCCCAGTGGGTTGGCACCAGGTGAAAGCAGAGTTCTGAAGGCTCAGCTGATGGGGGGTAACTCATTTGGGTACCCAAAGCCCAGCCCCAGCAGCCTGTCTGAGCCCTGGGGAGCAGAGGATGAGCTCCCCAGCAGGTATAAATGAGGGCAGCCCGCCCCAACCAAAGCTAGGTATGATTTCTTTGCATCCCTGGGAGGTCTGGCTCAGGAGGAGCCGCTGGTTTTGAGGAGAGTGCCTTTACTTTGAGTGCAGCAGAATGCTCCTGAGAAGGGGGAAAAGAAAATGGAGCAGCTTCCCAGCACCAGCTTGGCTGTGGGCAGGAGGAAGGTAGAGGTGGGTCCAGCTCTGCCGGTATCAGGGCCAGCTTTGATGATAAAACGGAGGGGTTTGGAACAGAGCGAGAGCTGGGCAGCTGCCTGGGGAGGAGGGATGGGAGAGGAAGAGTGGGATGGACATCATGCGGGTAAACGAGGGCTGCAGCCTCCCTGGTGCCTAGCTGCAATTCCCGTCTTTGCTTCACCCCGGATGAAAACTTGGGCTGTGGAGCAACTTTTCCTGGTGAAGCTTCATCTTCAGGGCTTCCCCAGAAGGAAGAGGTGTGCTAGAGATGTCACACGCAGGATAATGTGATTCCCTCTGTTTAACGCCCCATCCCCACGGCAGCAAGTAGAGGTGAGCGGGGTGTGTGCCCCCAGCGCTTCACCCTGCTGGAAAGAATGAAGCCGGGCTGTAGCATCATCCCTGGGTGGCAGCGGGGGATGCTTCCTGGTAGGCTCCAGAGCAACCCAGGGAAACGCTGGGATGGAGCAGGCAGCAGCGAGCGGGAGCTGGCGCTGCTCTCCCCAGCCTGCTTTTCTGGAGCTTATTGCAGGGAAATGTTTTCCCTCTGGTTCAGTAAACGGCGATTTTGATGTGCCCTGCCAGAGAAGTTTTGGCTTTAAGCAAACACTTTGGGTGAAGCCCTGGCTCTGCTGACGTCAATGGCCGAATTCCCCCGGTGTCGGTGCGGTTCGGAGTCTAAGTCCTTCCCAAAAGTTGCTTTGGTGCTTGAGCTTTTTGGTCATCCAGAGCAAGGATCCTCATGAGCCTCATGTGTTTTTTACTAGCAACAAACTCCACGGACTAGAAATGTGTGTAAAATGTGTGGGAAGGACAGAGATGTGCCTACCTTTTTGTACCGGTTTAAAAATCCCTCAAGAAATAAGGCTATTCAGTAAAACTTCCTAATGATTCCATTTAGAGAGGGAAGTACTTAATATTTCAAGTTTTATTGTAAGAAATACGCTTGTTCAGCCCGACACTGGAGAGGAAAGCATTTGTTTCTCTCTGGAAAGCACTTTTCCTCGAATTCACTCTGCGCTCAATCGTCTGACTCCTTGAAAGCAGGCAGGGAAAATAACTTAGGAGCGTTCCCCCTGCCATTTCCAGATGAGCTGCTCTTTATAGGATAGGCGATTTTATGGAACCCCAGCCCTTTGCAGTGAAGCGCAGCAGGTTTCCCGCAGAAGCGCAGGCACCGAGCGGGGAGGCTGCAGCCTCGCCTGCCAGCCTGTTACCTTCATCCTGGCAAATTCAGGTTAAGCGATGCTTTGCTTAGAGCTGCCGGGGGCTGCGTGGGAATTGTTAAGCATCTTCCCTACAGGTCTGGGGCTCCTGAAGGGCTGGGGATAAAATCGGTGCAGTCCCGGAGCTGGTTGATGTCCCTGTTGCTGCCCAGCAGAGCCTGGCCCTCCGAACGGCTCCTGCTCCAGCCCTTCGAGCCGGGGGGGGCGATGCTCCTTCCCCCTCCCCTGGTTCCTATAACCCCGTGCACAAACGCACCCTTTGCAGGTTATTTAAAGCCCCGTGTCAGGTCTTTCCATCGCTTCTCCCATGCACCAGCTGCTCATCCCTGCTTGCTGCTGGCAGAGGTAAGTGAAAAATGCCTTCTGGGGATTTTCCTTGTGTGGGGAAGGTGTCCTGTACCAAGGGCATCCTCCAGCCCCGGTGCTGCCAGCGAGGCAGGTCAGGCTCAGGGCTACCGCTGGCCACTGCAAGGCGACAGCCCTTGGTTCTCTGATGGGCTTGGGTAAGTTGGTTTTGCCTGTTCATGCCTTGGGTTCCCATCAAAAGGGCTGCGGTGCCAACCCCTTGGCAGGGAAGGGCTGTCTCCCTTGGGGATCGCAGCGGGCTGGTGCTGCCTCTTCCCTGGTACCCGCAGCCCTCCGCCATTCCCATCTGCATCCCACTCTGGCTGCCCCACGGGAGAGGAGTCCATCCATCCCTCCCAGGGAAAAGCCGTGCCCAGAGCATCTAACGCTCCTCGGGGCTCCTGCAGATGTGTCTCCCCTTGGCCATGGGTCAAAGGGGAGCTGGAAATGCCGGAGCCCCACCGCCCTGCATTCTGGGACCACCTTCCCTGGGCTGACGTGGTCCCTTTCCTTTGAAGTCACGCTGCAGCCCCGGCCTCCCCTTTGGGGAATGGGGCTCAGCAAAACAGGCAGAGCCCGCGGGATGCCCGGGAAGGGGATTTATGTCCGGTGGCTCCCTGCCAGGCTCTCTCTCTCACATCGCTGTGGTTCCTGGGCTGGGCTGCTGCCTCCTGACCTCTGCACCTCGCTGCAACCTGCGCCGGGGCACAAGCTCCCCCGAGTGACGCAGCACCGGGGCTCGGCGTGGGAAAAGACGTCAGGGCCGGGGGGAACGGGGCTGCGACCCACGGGGCAGAGCCTTGGTGCCCGCCGAGGTCAGCCTTCCCCTGGCTCCACAGGCTACAGCCAAAATCCCCCAGGGGAAGGAGTTTTTGAAGTCCTGGTTTTGGGGGGGGGAAGCTGTCTGTAGCTTGTGGGGTGTCCTCCTCACCCCCCTTCAGCAATGGTGTCCCCTGGGCAAGGGTGACAGCAGTGCCCCAAGCAAACAAACCCCCTCCGCAACAGGGGCATGTCGGCATCGTTGCGTAGCCGGGGTTTCGAGGCAGGGGCAAGTGTGTCATCAGGTTTCTTCCAAGAACATTTTTATTGCCTTTGCAGTCATTTCCCACTGAGATTCCCTGAGCTCAAGCACTGGGCTTGGAGCCACGGGGCCTGATGCAGCACCCACCACCCCGGGCTAGGTGCTGCTCGGGGAAACAGAGCTGGGTGTGAGCTGGGGACCAATGATGTGCCTTGTCCGGAGGAGTCCTCTGCAGCCCACCCTGGGGTTTTCAAGCAGCCTCTCCCTTCCAAAGCACAGGGCAGAGTGGGCACAGCAGCTCAGGCACCCAGAGCCAGGCTGGGCTCCTCTGCACCCTGCTTTTAACAGGGCAGAGAACACACCACTCCTCCCAGCCGCGGTGTGCCTGGCCAGGCTGTGGATGCTCATACCTTGATCTTATGTCATATGCAACACCTGCAGTGAGTTCAGCTGTTCTCTGCCCCCTCACTGGTGTAATGGAGCTGGGGGGGAGGTTCTCCCTTGCTGTGCTCAGAGCAGCCCCAATAAGGGCAGTGGGGTCTGGTGGGTTTGCAACCGGTGCCTGCGTGGCTGGAGGGGCTGCAGCTGAGTTCCCTTTCCTGTTCCCAACCCTGGGCCTTCGGGGAGAACCCCATTCCTCTGGAGCATGGAGCTCGGGGACATCTCCTTGGCCAGACTGCCCTCTAGACCTGAGACACCTGTGTCAGCATCACCCGTCAGCTCTCCTGACTGACACCAGCAGGCATTTGGCCTGTGCCCTGTACACGCCGTGTTAGCGATGGCCGGGTGCTGACATGTAGCAATGCCATTAATCGCAAGGAGCGTGGGTTTGCGGCTCCCAGCTATTCACAGCTCCCTTTGCCAGCCATACTTGCCGGGTGCGGGGCTCTCCTGTCCATGCCACCCTCCGCAGGGGCTGTCACCATCCAGCCACCTGCCCACGGTGCTGCCCGTGGGATCCCCAGCCCTCCCCCAGCCAGCGGGGAGGAGAAACCCACACGGCTGCAGAAACCCAGGCTATAAAAGCATCCTCCCCTTTGGGATGCAACAAAGCTGCTGGCAAAGGAGGCGACTGCCTGGGGAGAGCGCGATGCCGGCAGGACGCAGCAGGAGGGTGCAGCAGTATCTCATGGTCTTGGCCGTGACCTGGGGCGCCAGCTTCTTCCCCTCGCCAGCCCAGGCTTTGCAGAGGTCAGCGGGCGTGTGCGTTGCAGGTGGCCCACAACGTCATGGATCTTGCTGTCTTCCCCCTTGTTTTTTGGGTTTTTGGGCTGGTGCTGAGGACTGAGGGACTCTCCTCCTGCTGCAGCCATGCTGGGGAACACCCCGCTTCCTCCTCCTTTTCTGTTCTGTGCTACCACACCTTGCTCCTTTTCCTCTTTCCCCTTGAGCACCCCATGGCTTGGCACCACCCCTGTCTCCCAAATAACCCAGGAGGCCAAGGCGAAATGCTTCGCTTGCAAACAAATGAGGGGTGCATGGGGCTGTGCTCCCCCGTGGGTGGCTGCCCGGCGTCGGTGGGTGCCTCCCGCAGCAACCGGCCCCCGGGGGGGTCCCTGCCCCGGGGGGGTCGTGGTGCATCCCACCTGCTGCATCCCCGCCCGCGGCCGGTGTGGGGTTGGGGGGTGCTGTGGCAGCGGGACCCACCGGGGTTCGCTTGGCAGCCCCACGGCGCGGGGAGCTGCTGCCATCTAGAGCCACCCGGCTGGATTTCCCAAGGCAGGAATGCTGCGGGGGGGGGGGGGGGTGGCAGGGATCGGGGCGGGGGGGCCGGCTCCCGCGGGTACCCCGGTGCTCGCCGGCCCCCCAGCCTTGCCCTCGCCCCCCACCCCCGGCAGGATCGCGCTGCGGAGGATGCCCTCCATCCGCCAGACGCTGCAGGAGATGGGTGTGAAGGTGTCCGACGTCTTCCCCGAGCTGAGGCAGAGCAGACGCAGCGGCGCGGCCGGCCCCAGGAACGGGACGGCTCCCACCCTCCTCACTAACTACCTGGACGTGAGTATCTCCCTGCTTGGGGGCCTGTCACCCCGGCACGGCCCTGCACCCCCCGGGTCCTGCCCGCTGCACCCCACGGTGCACGTGCTGCCGGGGGCTCGGGTCTGTGTGAGCCCCTCCTCTATCTGAGCTGTGACCCCAGTGACGCTCCCCGTGCTGTGTCTCTTCCAGACGCAGTATTTCGGCGAGATCAGCATCGGTACCCCCGCGCAGACCTTCAAGGTGGTCTTCGACACGGGCTCGGCCAACCTATGGGTGCCGTCCTACAAGTGCTCCCCCCTCTACAGCGCCTGCGGTGGGTACAGGGGGCATGTCCCTCCATCTCGAGAGCGGAGCAAAGTGGGCTGGGGTGGGTTTACCTTTGCGCAGGGGGGGTCTATCTGCTGCTGTCCTGTCCCCTTGCACTGGGGCAGGATGGGTTCATCATCCCACAGAGAGTCGGGGAGCACAGACCCTCAGCCGGTCCTGCCATTGCCGCCTCCCTTGCTTTCTTTGATGCACCTTCTCCCTCTCCCCAGTTTCCCACAGCCGCTATGACTCCTCCAAGTCGCGGACGTACATAGCCAACGGCACAGGCTTCGCTATCCGCTACGGGACGGGAAGCGTCAAAGGCTTCCTCAGCCAAGACATCGTCATGGTGAGTGTGTGCCCTGAATTCGCAGACCCGGAGCCACTGGCTCAGCAGGGAGATGCCCACCTGTGGCTCTGCTGCCTGACATGAGCATCCCCAGTTACCCAAGAGCAGGGGGGGTCCGGTGGGGATTTAGCCCCCCAGCTCCCTGCAAGGACACTTGTGCCCTTCCCCAGGTGTCAGACATCCCCATCATCCAGGTCTTCGCCGAGGCGACGGCGCTGCCTGCCTTCCCCTTCATCTTTGCCAGGTTTGATGGGGTGCTGGGGATGGGCTACCCCAGCCAGGCCATCGACGGCATCACCCCCGTCTTCGACCGCATCCTCTCCCAGCAGATCCTCAAGGAGGACGTGTTTTCCGTCTACTACAGCCGGTGGGTTTCCTGAATGGCAGGTGCTGGGGCTGGGGAGGTGCTTGTTTTGCAGGGGATGGGCATTGGAACCGCAGGATGCTGGGTTTGCATCTCAGGACTGGGAAAGCCCCATGGCTGGGGCTGCAGGGCTCCAGCTGGGATGGAGGGGACAGGCATGCGGGGGGTGTCTGGAGGAGCTGGGGTGGAATGAGGCAGCACAAGAGGCAGAGCCAGGTGGATGCTTATCTGGAGCTGCTGGGCAGGGAGTGCCGAGAGCGGGAGAGGCTGCTCCACACTCGTTTATCATTGTCGGATTGCAGAGTCGCCAGCTCTGCTAATGGGGCTGGAGCAATCACAGACAGCAGTGGATTTAGTGTTTCTTCTGAAGGCAAAATTAAAAAAAGAAATAATCTATTGAAGAAAAACCTGCACCAGCAGCCAAACCCCTTTTATTTCTTGCACCATAATGTTGCACACCAGCATCCCTCCTCCCAGCAGCACCAAAACCCACGGGAGCAGCAGGAGGGCCTGTCCTGGCAGCGCAGGAATGCTGTCCCCCCCCCAGCACTCCCCACAGCCCCTGGCAATGTGCAGTGACAGACCCACAAACGCGTGCTTAAAGCAGGCATGGTAGCCCTTTACCTCAACTAAAGGTGGATCCATCAATAATGAACAAAGCCTAATGATGCTGGCTGCAACCACAGCCTCGTCGGGGTGCTGCTTGGGTCCCCTCGGCACCCAGGGGACACGGTCGCTCTGGGACCGCAGGCTTACGGAGCATCTCTCTCTTTGCAGAGCTTCGAAGTAAGAAGATGAAAAGCACGAGCGCTTCGAGGCAGCACTCACTAACAGTCACCCGCACACCCCGGGGATGGGCAGTAGACCCCGCTCGCGCTGCTGGCCCCGGGCGAGCCCTGGTCCATGGGAGCTCACACCGCCCCGGGCACTGCCCGCACGCTGCCCGGCACAGCAGCCAGCACCCACCTGCTCGGAGACCTCAGCATGTGGCACCCCCTCTCCTGCCAGCTCTTGCACCCCTCTGAACTAACTCGGGGCTTCTTCTGCCCCACCTTGCTCGCTGCCGCTGCTCAGCAGAGCCCCGTGCCCGGGGCTGCTCCCTTCTCCCTGTTTTTTCAGGGACAGCAGCCAAGGGGGAATCACTCTGCTGTGTTTTGCACCCTAGGAACGCTCCTCTGAAACCCGGGGGGGAAATAATCCTCGGAGGCAGCGACCCAGCCTACTACATGGGGGATTTCCACTACCTGAACGTCAGCAAGAGCGGCTACTGGCAGATCAGCATGAAGGGGTGAGGGCAGGGATGCCCCTGCGCCGGCCGCATCCTGCAGACCTCCCTGGGTGTGCGAGCGGGGGCCTGGGGAAAGCTTGCTGGGTGCTGGGGAAGGTGGTCCGTGGGGGCATGTGTTCATTCAGCGTTGCTGGCGGATGCTTTCCCCTCTGGAGCGGAGGTGGGTTGGTTCCTCCAGCACAGAGCTGCATCCCCAGGCTCAGCAAGGAGCTGGGGAGTGACAGAGGGGGTGGCACCGTGGGCTGATCCGACTTGGAAGCCGCAGTGGAAGAGTTTAACCCCCTTCAGTCCTGCCGAAGGAGCGTGAGGCACTGAAACAATTCCACTTTGTTTGATTCAAAAAAAAAAAAAATAAAAAATAAAACCCACACATGATGAAGCTTAGCATTCACATTCGAGAAGCTTGAAGGGAGGGTTCCCAGTGCCCCCGGAGAGTCTGTACTCTGGAGGCACCGGGACCAGCACATGCTCTGCTTGGCCAGCGTGCCCTGGCCAACGATGTGGCACGCTTGCCCGTGGGCGTGTACAGCCCTGGGAACTGAACGGCAACTGCTCTCCCCTCCCGCTCCAGGGTGTCCATAGGGGCTGAAATCCTCTTCTGCAAGGAAGGCTGTTCAGTGGCCATCGACACTGGAGCATCCTACATCACCGGCCCCGCCGGCCCCGTCTCCGTGATGATGAAAGCCATCGGGGCAGCAGAAATGGCCGAAGGAGAGGTGAGCAACCCCCCCTTGCCTTGCTCTGCGTCCCTGCCCCCTCACCGCCTGTACCCCAGCCCATCCCTCCCCTAGCAGACGGGCTCAGCGCTGTCTCCCCCTCCCGCAGTACGTGGTGGACTGTGACCGAGTCCCTCAGCTGCCCAACATCTCCTTCCACCTGGGGGGGAAGGCGTACGTGCTCAGCGGCTCAGCCTACATCCTGCGGGTAAGCGGCATCCTTCTGTGTGGGGCGGGAAGGGGGCTCTCCCCGGGGTGGGTGCATCAGCCAGGGAGAGCGGTGCATCTCGGGGTGCAGCTCTCCTGCAGCATCCCGCACCCTCCTGGCTCCCCTAAAGCAGCTGGGATGAGCCCCAGAATGACGTTTCTTGTTTTTCCACAAACCCTCCTGTTCGGCAGAGGTCTCCAGGTGAGCCAGATCAACCTGTCGCTGCTTCCTTGGGTGGTTTTGGGGAGATTTGGGGTAGAGCAGCAAAGAGCAGAGACAGGCAGGGACCCTCCTTCCTGGAGGAAGGAAGGTTGAAGCCAAGGGAAGGGTGTTGAGCGGGGGGATCACAGCCCTTCCTTGGGCATGCTGCGGTAGAGATCTCCCTCCTGGCCCCTCCATCACCGCCTGGGTCTCCTCCTCTTTGCAGCAATCCCAGTACGGGGAGGACATCTGCGTGGTGGCTTTCTCGGGGCTGGACATCCCACCCCCGGCTGGTCCCCTCTGGATCCTGGGCGCCAGCTTCATCGGGCACTACTACACCAAATTCGACCGGCGCAACAACCGCATCGGCTTTGCCACGGCCCGTTGACGGCCGGAGGGGCTGAGGAGAGGGACGGGCAACCAGCATGGAGGCAAGAGTACCACCGAGAAGGAAGGATTTGAAGTGCAAATGAGAACGGCGTTTCCTTACAGCTCAGCCACCTCCTCTCTGTACTGAAGCAACTGCAAAACCTCGCCTTCTCCCACTCCAAAACCCCCGCTCTGCTTCCCGAGAGTCTCTGCTGCCGGGGAGAACTGAGCCTTAAATGCGTCTTCTGGTGAGGGCGTGCAGTCTGGAAATCCTAACGGGATCCTTGGGTCCAGAATTGCACCTCCAGGGACTTTTAGGGCGATGTGCAATAGAGCGCCTGGCACGCGGGGGATCGCTGCTGGCGGGTTGAGACCGAGGAGGGATGATCTGGTGGTTTGTGTTATCCTTTGAATGGGAGAAAAATTAACTGGCTGTGTTTAATGATCGTTGTAGCTGGTGTTAACCCTACCCCTCTTTATGACTTTAATATTAAACAAGCTCAGAGCAACAGGACACTGACTCGATGCTTATTCTTGCAGAGGGGGAGGGATCAGGCACTTCTATTAAGAGAACTGGACAACAAGTGCTCCTCTGTGACCCACCACTGCATTTATGTCCTTCCCCATTTCCTAGGAGTGAAACGCTCCCAGTTAGCGCCACCACATCTACCTGTAGGCAAACCAGGGTCTTTCCAAACAGCAAAGAAGCTCTTTCTGCAGGAGACGAGCTGCTGCGTGGGTGACCCATGCCTTGTCCTGCCTTCCCAAGGGGGACCTGGGACCGCTGGTTGCACCCCTGGGGACAGAGGGACTGGGCTGTACGTCTGCTCTGCTGCTCCTGGGGGAAGGGAAGGTTAAGGTGGTTAAGGGGTAACCTGCTGTGGTTAAGGGTGGCTGGCTTTGCCCCAGCAGGAAGGCAGCCCTCGCTGGATCTGTTTTCATTGCCCCGTTGGCTCCGGCTAACAACTGGAGGCTGGGCTCTGTCCCGGCCGTGGGGGGAGACGATGCTCAGCTGGAGCTGCGAGCCCTGCGCCGGCTGCCCTGGCAGGAGGGGACAGACCAGGGCTCCCAGCTGGAGGCTGACATTTCCAGTTCTGCGGGAGAGCTGCAGTGCTTCGAGTTACAGCCCAGCAGCTGCGAATCCAAGTGCTTCCCCAGTGCCAAGCGGTTTGCGACACACACTCATCTCCAGCTCGACCAGCTCAGGTCTGTGACTCGGTCCGCAGCCGAGCCCTGGAAACGTGCCTGTACAGCAGAGCACAACGCTTGGGCTTCTGGAGCAGAGCCTGGAGCAAGCCACCATCTGAGTGCAACCGCTCACAGAAGCTTCTCATCCTCATTTCTGCCACGGGCGATGACTGCTGATGAATTCCCAGTTGCTGACACGAGCTGCCTCTCAGGCCGCAGGGTTGTTTGGGAGAAGGATGCTCCTACCAGCACTGAAACGGCAGCTGCTGCGTGACCTTTTCAGCCAGGTAGGCAGCAGCCTCCGCTCGCCAGCCCTCCCATCCCTCCCAGCACTGCACCTCATCCCCTGCCCCGTCCCACCGAGCAGCAGCAGAGCCTTGCAGCGGAGAGGATGTGGCTGAGCGGATGTTTGTCCCTCCTGGGAGGCTCCCTGCAGCCACGTTGTATTTAAACCCCTTAACACTGGGATGCATAACCCTGGGTCTCCAAGGAGGGGAAATTCAAGGGACCCAACGACGTTACTGGTTTCTCGCCATCGCTGCAGCACTGATCCATCACCTCCAACACGGGGGTGAGGAGAGCGGTGGTGGTGGCTCTTTGGGGGCCAGGGGTGGAGGGAAGGGCCCCCAGCCGTCAGCGCATCTCGCGTTCATCCAGTGTTTCCTGAGCACTCCCGGGCACTCCAGGCAGCTTCCCAGGGGCTGAGAAACAGCGGTGGCACAGGAGGGAGTGCAGAGCCGCCCAGAGACCCCCAGCACGGGGACATCTGCGCAGATCGGCCCTGCAGCTACAGCCCGGCCTCTCCACAACCTTCTGGCCATACAGCGATGCTGGCAGGCTTCTCCCCTTCCTTCCTACCGCAGGGAAACTCTCCAGTTGGAAATAACTAAGCCTCCTCTGTCCTATTCTACACCGCAAAGGCTCGAGCGGATGTGAGCTTGAAAAAGCACCAGGTGACTTAAGCCCCCATGATGGCTTCTGCCTATAGCCCTCAGCTGGAAAATGGTCAGGCTGGCCTAAAATAAGAATGTTTTTTGTGGATCCAGTTCTGTTCCTATTCAACAGAGTTGTTCTGAGCAGTGGGAGGGTAAAAATGCCCGGGCTGCTTGCGGTGCTGCTCCTGGGCCCCTTAAGCCATCCTATTAACACCTCTAATCGCCTGTGCCAGGGCAATTTCCTGGTGGCTGGTGGCTGGTGGCTGCGAGGCACCGCTCACCCGCAACTGCCCCGTATTAACACTTGCGATTGTTATGGGCGAGCAATTAGGCCACCCTCAGCCCAGCAAAGCGGCGGGAGCAATTATGCCCATCCTATTAAAACTGACAGAGCTCGCTCTACATTTAGAAACACGGGGAACTGGCTGGTTTATTTTTTTTTCCCCTTCCTTAAACGATTTTCCCCAAGTCTCCATGGTCCATTTAGCTGGTTTCAGCCGCAGCCAGCTGTAAACTTTGGAGGGGGCATTCTCCGCTCCGAGCCATGTGCAATTGTTATTTCCTTTGATAATGAAGCCGGGGCTGGAGCGGTGTCAGCGGCTGCAGGGGGGCTGTGCCAACGGGCCAGTTGTGCTCTATCTTTAAATATCAAATCTCTCTCCAGCCCAACTGTAAATCCCCTGTGGGGGTGGGCGCTTGGTGGGTGAGATGGGAGAGGGTGGTCCAGAGAGGATGCATCCCTCCTGTGTCCCTCCTGCAGCCCAGGATGCTGCCAGCACATCCTGGGGTGCATCCCGTGCCCACCCCATCCTTTTTATCCCAGACCCCAAAGGGATGGGGGAAGCTGTGTGGAGCCCCCCCTGGGATGGCTGAGGGGGTCTGGGGATGGGGGGAATGGAGAGCATCGGCAGCAGATGCGATGGGTGGGG
>VWZL01006349.1:91306-171787 GCA_013396915.1 Stercorarius parasiticus
AAAAAAGAACCAAGCCCCCCTCATCGCTCTATCTGCAGCCATGCAAGGAATATTGTTCAGAGCAGCACAAAAGCATCCCTGAAAATAGAAGCGCCAGGGCCAGGCCTGCCAGTGGCTGTGTGAGATAACGTCTACTTGCAAACAGTGTGCCTTTGTGCCGCTGTCACTGTCCCCATTGTTCAGGAGCCTATTGCCTCGGGGATATTGTTCCCTTCTTTTGTCTCAGCCGGGCTCCTTTTTGTTTGACTTTACTTACCATTTCATTCCTCTCCTTTGTGCTGGGGTTCTTTCTTTTGTCTCTCTCTCTCTCTCCCTTTTCTCTGTGTGATTTGTATTTAGCAATTGTTCCCGGGCCCGTTGGAAACACAATGTACTCCGGGCTCTTTTCTCTCCTCCATTCATTACCTATTNTCTCTCTCTCCCTTTTCTCTGTGTGATTTGTATTTAGCAATTGTTCCCGGCCCGTTGGAAACACAATGTACTCCGGGCTCTTTTCTCTCCTCCATTCATTACCTATTCAGGTGAGTTTGTCTGCCCATAGGTAACCGGGAGGACCAGGGGCCTCCTGGAGCTCCCAGGGGCACAGGAGAAGGCTGGCGGTGGCCTTTGGGGACACCCATGTCCCCGAGCCTGGCACTGGGTTCCCCTCTCCGTCTGTGACAAACGAGCACCGGGAAAAGGACAAATTGGATCCCGACTCGCTGCTGCCCTGCTCTCAGCGGATGACCCGAGGACGGTGACACAGGCACGATGGGGACGGTGTGGTACAGCCACCCGCTCAGCCAGGGAACCAGAGGCACCCAGAGGTGCCCAGGTCCCTCACGCCGCTTGCTTTGGCTCCCAGAGCCAGGACGGGGATCTGAGCCTTCATCCACACCGGATCCGGGTCCGGCCAAGCAGTCCTGGCCCTGACCTTGGAGGTCTCTCATTAACACACCTTGGCTCTCCCCCATCCCTGCTTTTCGGGAGCCAGTGAAGGGACGAGGAGTGCATTCAATGGCAGGAAACACTAAGGCTGCCTTGCAGCAGCGTTCTCACTGCCCAGATCCCTCCCAGCGCCTCCCCCGTGCTGCACGGCGACTGGGTACCCTCCGAGAGGGACCTTTGGGGCTGCAGGGTGGGCACCCACCCACCGCGCTGCCAGCCAGCAGTGCCCGGAGCTGCTGCAGCCCATCTGGCAAAGCGGGGAGGAGATTCACCCCTCTGCTCCAAGACAGCCCCCAGCAGCTTCTGGGGACCACAGGGATGCAAAGAGCTGCTTGATCCTCGGGGATGTCTGGATGCGGTCAGGAAAGAGAGCAGAGGCGTCTGGAAAGTAGCTCAAAGGCTCCCGAGGTGCCCCAGGGTGGTGGGGACCCCTTGCACCCCATCCCCTCCTGCCTCCTCCCCAGGCCCACGCTGCTTCTGCGGAGCATTTGGGGGTGTCTGCAGCGAGCAGGGTGGGCAGAGCCGCTGGGGTTGTTTCTAACCCCAGGAGCAGGAGGACACACCAGCAAAACCTTCAGGGAGCGCCGTGCCAGCGAGAGCTGACAAGTGGCAATCCCCGGAGACAACAAAGCCCCGCTGTTCTCCGGGGCACCGACCGCGTGACCTAACGGGACTTTTCCATCCCTCCCGCTGATGAAACCCCGAGGATCAAAGCCCGCAAGAAGCCACCTCCTCCTCTGAGGCACAACCCGCGCTGATGGGGAGCCAAGGGGACCCCCGAGACTCACCCCGCGAGCGAGGGATGGGAGCCGAGCGAGCGGGATGGGGCGACAGCGCGCAGCGCTGGCGAGTCCTCGGGGACGGCGCGAGCCCCCAAACGCAGACGGCCCCGGGGCCGCAGGACGGGGCTGCGGGGGGGGCGTGCCTGGGAATAAAGGGAGCAGACTGTGGTCTATTGTTTCATTGTTATGGCTTCAAAGGACAATGGGGCATTGTTGTCTCTGGGGATCCCATTGTTTGCTTTCGCTGCAGATCCCAGCCGCGCAGTGGATGGAGGTTTCCCGAGGGCCAGGCAGGCTCCGTGTGTGGGACACTAAATAACGAGGCAGGCATGTTTCCTTCCCCACCACCCTTCCTAAAACGGCACGGCACACTGCAGCCCGCCTCTGCCCGCCCAGGCCAGGGCACGGCCCCGCACAGCACGGGCAGAGGCACCGGGACCACCCATCCGAGCGGGGAGCACGCAGAGAAACCCCCACCGAGATGGGGGTGAGGGCAGGGGGGGGTTCACCCCAGAGGGGCTGAGGTCTTTCTCTCCATGCCCGCGGACTCCAGCAAACCTGGGCCAGGGGAAAAAAAACCACCCAGTATTTATGGTGGGAGCCGAAGCCCCGTCTGCTGCCAGGAGCCACCCACCTCCGTAGCAGAGCGGGACGGAGCTGCTGCGCCGCTGCTGGCCGGCAGCCCGGGGAGGTGGCCATGCTCCAGCTGTGCTGGACGGGGTTGTGGCCCCACTCCCTTCCCAGTGGCATTTACTGGTGTCCTCTCTCTGTACCCGCAGGAGGTGCGCCCTGGCCGCCTTGCAACATCCCTATGTTTTTGCTGCCTCCTCTCATCACACAGCATCCCCCAAAGACCGACATCCCCCAGGCACGCAGAGCAAGGGGCGTTTGCTGTTTTCCACTGCAGAGCCCGGCTTCTCCATCAGTACCAAGGAAAAGGTACTTGGGAAAGGACGACGCAGCCTCTGGGTCCTCCCTTCACTGTGCAGCACCCAAAGCCCAGGACTTATTTGCATAGCTCCTTCCTACGTCAAAATAAATCTGGGTGCTATGCAAAAGCTGGGGGAGGGGGAAGGAGCAGGGATCTGGCTCCAGCCCACAGCTGAGCCCTCCGGAGCCTGCCGCTGCCCCGGCACATCAGGCGGTGCCGGAGGTGGGCTGGGAGACTGATGGAGCAGGAAAGAGATACGCTCTCCCCAGAGACCTCCGTTCAGCATGAGGCTGCTCACAACAGCTGGGAAGGGAGGAACTCATACAGGGAGCCCAGGCCGAGCCCCAGGAGGGGTCCCGGGCTGGGCAAAGCAGCGCTGGGAAGCTCAGTCGGGGGAAGGGGACGCCCACCCTGCAGAAACTCAATCAAGCCTTGAACAGTTTCACTACCATGCCCTGCCACCAGGCAGGGAGCTGGGCTCAGACTCAGCGGAGGCCCCCGCTCCCCAGGGATCTGACCACCCTCCCGGATAACCCACGGAGAGGTCTCAGACAAGCTGGAAGAGCTGGCTCGCACAGCATGGCCCCCCCATTGCTCCCCCCCTGCTCCCTGGACCGCAGCCCTCTCGCCGGAGGGCTGAGAGGCTGCGCAGGGTCTGGGCTCAGATCAGCTGCCGCTGAGCATCTTTCACTGCCCAAATGCACCTTGAGGCTGCCTGGCCGCCAGCCGACCCCCGGGTCTTGTCACCTTCTGAGTGACAAAAGCCCAGCCCAGGCCGTCGGTAGCCCCTGACCAAGCTCGGCTTCACAAGAATAAATAACAGGGTTCGGGTTTTTCGAAGAGGGGGAAGCAACTGCAGCTAATAAAGGTATAAATTCAACCCGGGTTGGCTGGTTTATGTTTTAGTCCTGGGAATTCCCACTGCTTCTAATCAGAAGATGAGGGTGGACCTTACCTCTAAGATTAATTTCTGGAAAAAAGCACCAAGGGATTTGTTTGGGGATTAATAGAAGCTATTTGGGAAAAACAGGTAAGGTGTGATAAGAGACGCTGGATCTTGGCAGCGCTGCACTGCCTGCCTCCAACCAAATCCCTCTGCACCCCTGGACCCTGCATCTCTGCCGTGGAGCAAGGGGATGTTTCCTCCCTCGAGGAGCCCGGCTGCAGCCCGCAGAGGCCAAGCCCGTCGGGTACCAAGGGTACCCATCTCCTGGGGACTGCACCCCGCGGCTCTGCGAGCTCTGACGCCGCTCTGTCTGCTTCTGCTGTGATCCATGGGTCTCCTGGGGACTCTCTCTCATCCTCTCAAGCCGCCAGCCTGGGGAGGTGGCAGTGACGGGCTCCCCATGGGGGCTGGACCGACCCCAGCCTGGGTGCACACGGATCAGCCTTTGCAACGCGCCAGCCCGAGCCCAGGTGCTGGCAGGAGCTGGCACCAAGCCTGTCCTGCTCCGGGGGCTCTTTCATGCTCCTGGCAAGTGTTATTTACACAAATGTGCACGCACACACACACAGAGACGCACACGCTCGCTCTCTCCCTCGAATAGTGCAATTTCCTCTCAGATAAAGAGCTCCTACCGCAGCCCCCCTTTCCCTCTCCCCCCAAACTTGTGCATGTCTCGTGCACCCATTTCGGAGCCCACCTTGGGCTCTGATATTATCTCACTTCCTCGATATGAATATTAGCTCTTGTTGTTGATTTACGATAAAGGGATGGGCTCCAAAACGCTGTACTTTGGAGAGGAGGCAGTGGTGCAACACGGGCTGCCGTGCCCCAGCTGAGAACAAAGCCTTTTCAAGAGCGGATAACGGTACCTGCCGTACTGCTAACTCGACGGCCCATCTCCACCAAAGCGTGGCTCCCGTTGGCGCTGCCCTTCTGTCCCCCCCCCCGCCCCCTAACACCTGCACACGGCAAGGCAGAGGGGGCCCCGAGAGCAGCTTGGGGGTGCCCGTGCTCCGCAGGGTGACGAGCGCTCGCGGGGCAGGGAGCAGCTCCGCAGGTGCCACTGACACACACCACCGCGCAGTGGGGGATCCTGGCGTCTGCCGCAAATGCTCGGGGTACGGCGGCTGGTCAAACTTCCCCTCTGTTTTGTAGCATCCTAATGTACAAAACACAACTGAGCATCCTCTAAAATCCCTCAGCAGCTGGACCTGGCCCACTTGGAGCGCAGTTTACAAGGTGAAAAATGACCAGCCACCTGAAAAGTCTCCTTAACTCTGAACCCACCCAACAGGGAGCACGGGGAAGGAGAGAAGCATCCCTGGAAAACTCAGATTTATTTACGAACCAGATTGCCTGGCAGCAGGAGAGCCGCTGAGACAGCAGGTCGGTGCTCAGAGCTGTTCCACTCAGCTGAGGACATCGCACCACTCCATCAGCCATCACCCCCCCAGGGGACTATTAGATATTGCTCCTATTTCGCAGACAAGAGGCTGAAGGATAGCAGACAAGGGAAAATTCTGAAAAGCAGCAGCCAGACTCAGGGCCGGACCCGCAGGAAAGCTCACTCCGCTTTTGAAGCTCTGGTCCGTGCGACAAGGCAAGCCCCTCTGCAAATCTGATCCCGTATGATTTTTCTGGTAGACGAGCAAAACCTGGAACAGGACACGAGCATCCTGGGTCTTAATAAATACTCACATGTGAGTAAAGTGCAGTGCCCAAACCTACAGCTATCTCGTGGCTTTGTTTTACCACATCTATGCCCCAAATCCTGCAGTTAGATGAGAGCCTGCCCCATGGAGCAGAGCTGTAAATAACGATCTCTCTCTCTGCTGCAGACAAGCCGGCATCGTTGCGGGAGAAGCCTGGAAAACGTTGCCCACCGTGACGCTGTGCCGAGTAGGAGCACGGCCCAAAGACAAGTGCAGGAAAATTAGGCTTAAACATTGCAAACCGAGGCACGGGAGGGAAAAAGACCTGCGGGAACAGGGTTGTCTTTTGGGTGACGGAGTTTACGACGGTACCTTGGGCTGAACTCCGTCCAGGCTTTTTGTGCGTGGGGAAAACGGGGAACAACACGCTGCCCAAAGCCCAGGTTACCGCTGGCGAGAAAAGCAGCAACAATCGACCGACTTCAGCGAAGCAAGTCCGGCTCCTCGCACGAAGGGGCCCGCTGGTATGCGAGGCAGCGGCGCGGGGGGGCGGGCGTTGCTGCTGCTAATGTGGCAGAGTTTCCCTGCTGAGGGCAGGCAAAATGCCCATGACTCATTTTTCCAAGAGATGTTACAAACAATAGTAATGATGCCCCTGGTGGGTATGAATGTGAAAAGGCACGACGGGGGGGCAGCCATGCTGGGCACCTTGTGTGTGGGCTGCCAACGGAGGGTACTGCCACGAACAAAACCTGCTGGAGCTAGTTTTTTGGCATTGTGTGCGACGAGAGCCCTTCTGCAAGGGCTTTGGGGGAAGGAGGGCAAAATGGCTGCCCGGCAAACTCCTCTCCCCATGGCATCCCAGCTGCTCGGGATGGGTACCCAACCCCATCTTCAGCCAAAGAGGGGATCAGTTTTATTGCCCCCGGAGAAAAAAAAATGGCAAAAACAATCCCAAACAGCTCCATCCCCACGTGGGACTGGAACAAGAACAGGCAGGGAATCTAGGAAAGCATTACAGTGCTTTAACGCTGCTCTCCCCCAGCTCCTGCTTCTGCCCTCCACACAAGTTTTCCATATTCAGATGCTGCCCTAAGGGGACAGCTTCTAAGCCATTTGAGTCCTTGACCTTCCACTGTTGTCTGTTTGATACTATTATTTTTAGGCACACAATCCTTAAAACGTACCAGCACTTGAAATAAGTTCCCAGATAATGTGCGCTAAAAGCACGAGGTGGCGAGGCTTCGGGAGAAGGGAGCTCTGGGGGATCAGGGGCGGTGGCAGAGCGCGATGGAGGGAAAGGTGATTTTCCCCTTGGTACAGCCCACCCAGCTACGCGTCCCTTCTCCCCTTTATTTATTTTAGACACTCGGAAGGTTACCGGCCTGAAAAGACGGTAAAGGGTGAAGGTAGCCCAAGCTCAGCAAGTAGCCGTGGGCTACGCAAGGTGCCTGCTCCCATTTGCGGTGCTCCTGCCAACACAGCCCCACGTCCTGCCCCAGGATGGAGCCCGCTGCATCCCCCGCAGCCCGAGCAAAAGACGCCAGGAAGGGCACCAAGCTGCAGGCAGCGGGCTGGCTCAGAGGCTTAGGTTCAAGCATACATAAAATTGTCCTAGAAATCACTGCATCCGACCAAAGAACCACGGAGAAACTGCTCCCCCTTGGAAAGGCAGGACCACTCTGCCTCCCTCCTCGGGGGGCTCTTTCACAAGCACGGAGAGTCTCATCCCGCAAAAGGACTGGGCTGGGCCAGGACAAGCAATTCCCAAGTGCAAAAGGGAAGAAATGCAGCCTTTTTCCCAGAACCACGAAACCACAGGCAGAGAAAAGGGACAAATATTTACTCAAAAGCACCTTCCAGTGCTGTTAAAGGTGCTAGCGCTTTTAAGAAAGGAAGAAAAATAAATACTCAAACGCTGCAGAGCCCCACCTGGATGCGAGTGGACTCTCGTCTGCCTGCCACGATCAGCGCGATGGTCTCAAACCGAAACGCCGTGTGGAGAGAGCTCTGCTTTATGTAACCCGTGGCATCGTTAGTGCAGAAGCAGGTCTCAATCACCGGCTTTTTAAAAAAGAACAAACTCTATTGCTACAAAACAGGCATTGGCGTAGGGCGAGATGGTATCTAAAACTGCCGTCAGCTCGATTTTTGGCTGTGACAGATATCTGAGCGCTGGTAGCGGTACAAAAACTTTCCCTGGCAAACCCCCCCCCCATAGGCACTTTGTTTCCTAGAGATGCGTGAAGGCTGCAGCGTGCTATTTGCGCCATGACATGACATCCCACTGCAATAATAAAGCGTGCTGGGGCAATCCTCATAGTGCCACCTCAAGGCATCTTCTTCAAAAGGAGCCTTTACTCATACACACACCCCCCCACACCCCCGCTCCGACCCAGCCCACCCCCGCATGGAGGGAAAGGAATTTGCACATTATGGAAAAGTACAATTTGCAAAAGCAAACACGACAGGCTTCAAGGCAGCAGAAAGCCAAGCGACACGGGAGTTTTCTAACCACAGAGCCCAACTGTAAGCGTTCAACTCTACCTTGCTCCTCCTCAATTGTTCAGCCAAAACCAGAACCTTCTACTCCTCATCCCCTCCTGGAGCAAGGACACCCCAGGGTGCAGACGAGCCGGGGAAGGTGCCGGTGCCCAGCAGATCCAGGCACCCCATCCGGCCGCCGCACCGCCCGAGAGCAGCCCCGTACCAGACAGCCCAGTTTTGCTTTCTTCCAGGTTGTTTGGGAGCCAATAAAGCTGCTTGGGGAACTCTGTGTTCCTGCGGAGGCTTATGACACTTTGCTGGAGGGGCAGGGGGAGCTGCCCGGGCCCGCAGCACCCCCTTCTGTCTACCGCACTCTTTTGCAGCCAGTTTGAGTCTCGTCCTGGCACTGCCCGCTTCCAGAGGCTCATGAGATGTCACCTTCTCGCTGCCTGCAGCTTGGAAAAGCTCAGGAAGCTGGAAGGATTCGGGGTTAAAAAAAAATAAAAAAATAAATCAGCAAGCATTTAGATGAGTCAGTCCTGTGGTTTTGATGAGGACAGACAAGTGCTTCTCGGGAAGCTGGTTCGGCAAAGCCAGAATTGTTTTTGCGCCCTGTCTCTGTGCTGGTAATGCCTAGAAGCTCTGTTCTTGGACCACAAGGCTCCATTGCCAGGCACTCCTCAAACAATGGGGCTGTGTTTCCTCCTGGACATCCACACACGCCTGGACTCTCCTTGCAGGCTTTCTGCAGTTGTCACGGCTTCCTGCTGGGGAGCTTCTCCTTTTCTTCTGCAACTCCCCCACGCACATAATTACTGCCTATTTTGGTACCTTATCATGAGATGCTTTGGAGCTGATTAGCCTGGACTTCCTTCCTCCCATCATCAGCCTACTCCAATATTGACGTTCAACTCGCGCTAATTTGATAATATCAAAGAGCAGAGGAGCTTTAGGAGGCATAATGGTGTCTTGAAGTGCACAATTTGGAGTTGGCGGCAGCACTGCTGATAAGAACGAGCTATTTCTCCTAATGTCCAGCTCTTCTCAAAAAGCATCCGCTTGCCGGCCACATGCAGAGTGGAAGGAGAACAGACCCTTGTAGGCTCCGAGCCAGTTTTATTTCAGTGGCCCTGGATAAACTGTGATGCAAGCACATCCCATCAAATAACTTTTTTGTAAACACACACTATCTATTAGTAAAAAGTCACACACACTTGGAAAGAGAAACGATTACTTCAAAACAACTCCAAAATTACTTCGAAAAGAGTCCGCGTGTTTATCGAGGCTGAAGGCCTGGAACCATGAAGAGACGTGGGCAGGTAAATTTCGCAGCACTGAATCATGAACACCCCTTACTGCAACACCTGAACTATTGACCAAGACAATTCTTTCCTGCCTTCCCTGAAAGCCTCACATGGTACACCAAGGGTAAAATGCAAAGCAAATGCAGGTGACCCCTTCAAATACTATTTTATTCCATATATACTAGCTCCTGGTGATGACTTCTGTTTCTAAATGACACTGGCAGGTTATTTCTGTTTACTCTGTGTGAAAAGGACTTTGCAGCTTGTGAACACAAATACAAGACTACTGACTCCGTTAGCGGGCTGTACAGCTGGAGCTGTTTCACCCAGTGCAGTATGTCAGGCTGTCTCTCAACAGCTTCTTCCCATGAATATCTGCTACAATACTCATGTATGACTCCGTGGAATGGGAGGAGCGTGCCTGATGATCTCTGCCAGAAGACTCATAAGATATTTCTATCCTTTGAAGGAAGAAATCTTCCATCTCGAGTTCATGAATTTTCACACTTAAGATGATACACAAATTTAAATTCTGAAATACTGAAAGCTTATTAAATTATTGTAGTGCAGCCTGTGCATCAAGATTTCCTTCTCTCCATCCAGGTAATCTATGTCTCCGAGTTACTATTACAGCCAAAACCTTTATTTTTTTCCTCTTTACATCAGAAAAGCAGCAGAGGGGACTGACAGTCCCAAGTAAGATACGGAACGTCTCTTTTGTTGATGCGATAAGCAATTCAGCTCTCCTGTGGAAACTTAGAACAGCCAGATCCTCAAACAGATAATAAAAATAACCAATGTGATAAAAACCCAGCTGGTATATCTGATATCCCAACTTATTTAACAGTGACACGGTTTAATCTGGAGACTGCGCAAAGAAGCAAAAAGTTGTAGAGATTTAATCCAACCCCACTGCCCTCTCTGCTTCTCTGACCTGAAGATAAAAGTTATTTTACAAGTACGCCTACTGGTAAAGTTCGCAAATGCTGGATTACTATGCCACAGCCCCACGTCCCTCACTAGAGCCATGCAAGCTCAACGACCGCAGGTCGCTCTGGTATCCCGAAGGAGCCCACCTTGTCCACCTAACGCAGATGTAACATGCCAGACGCACAGATATTTATCAGACAGTGCACAGATTCACGGTGAAAGTCACTGCCAATACATTTCCCCCCCTTTTCTACTCACAGAAGGGCACGAGACTGAAAGCAAGCAGATTTGCGTTTATAGTTAATACGTGAAAAATGTTTATTTGTGAAATACATTGTACATCGTTTCAAACTACAAAAACCCAAAGGAACTACAAACTACTCGCACAAAGGAACGTGCGGTTTTCAACTCGCATGTGACCCCAGTTACACGTAACTTCCTCTCTAATCCTGCTCCCACCGGCACCTTATTCACTCTGAAGCACGCCAACCATCGTTCTAAGTGAAGAACAACAAATCCTAGTTAGAAACACTTTGGAGAAGAGTGATATTGTCCCCTTTTAACATGATCCGACCTGCAACAAAGAGAAAGGAAAGGGGGGATTAGAGAGATCCCAGACTGATGATAACCTTGCATTTTCAAAACATATTTCACAATGTCAAAGGTGTTTGCAAGACGACGCCCACACAATAAATGACCAGGTTTTTATCAGTAACAAAGAGTCCCTCCCCATCTGGCCACGCCACAAGACTGTAAGCGCGGTCGTACAGGGCTCACGTTCACAATTCACACTACAACGTATCAGACACAATCTCCACTCCAGCGCTCTGTGTTTGCACAGCACTCTGTCCCCACTGGGAGCCTGAACATGTCACTTACCACAGACTGCTGTTTATCCGCATTGGCAGGTGATAAATATTAAATACCACCACTTTGGCAGTTCCTTGCTTCGACTTGGAAATAACACAAGCAAGTGGCAGGAGTGCCCAGGGCCACCTGTATTAGTTGCAGCTGGGAGGAGCGTGACTGGTCCCCCCCCAGCCACCCTGGCTGCAGGACAAGTGCAGTGCAGTCTATACCATGTTACACGCATTCGGAAAGCAAAAACCACTCTCAGGCACAAGCAGATTCTCCTGCACATTCAACAAAACCACCAACTCAAGAAACAGTCGAGACCTAGCCAGTAGCTGCTCACTGTACTTCAAACCCAACACTCGTCATGTCTTTTGTACTTCAGGTTGTTGCTATTTGTCAGGCTCATACAACCCGGTTTCACACACCATTCGGGTTACACGAATGTACTGACATACCCAGCTGTTTCCTTGATTTTGTTTTGGAGTGAATCTCCTCTGCGTCGTCCAGCACCAAGTTCATATATTCATCAAAGCCCTAAAAATGAGCACCAAAAGCAGTCAGCGAGCTAAGTCCCCAGGTGTAAACATTGGCAACAATGATACAAACTATCATTAGCTGTGCTGACATGGGCTGGACTTAAAATTAAAGCTATTTATTGGAGAAGCATAAAGTATTTCCACCCCCCCAACCTCCCCAGGTAGTTTTTCTTGACAGGAAAAAATAGTCTTACGAATCTAAAAAAAAACCAAAAACAAAACAAAAACCCACACAATCAGAAGAATAACAAAGGGACATCCTGATACTCACAATGATGCAGCCTTCTATCCGCATGTTCACTTGCTCATAGAGCCACACCTGGATCCTGGACCTCTGCAAATTGAGGGAGAAGGAGAGCAAAACAGGAACATAAACACTCCAAGCAATTCAGTTCTCTCCCGTGCACTAAGAAATCCCTGCTACCCATAGCTCAGTAATACTCAAAGCAGTAACTCTCACACGTGGTTTCAGTTGTGTCCTCAGACGTTTTGAAGGTGTTATAAGGTGTTATACTACAGTGTAAACACTGTTTGTTCAAGGCCAGGTTGGACAGGGCTTTGAGCAACCTGGTCTAGTGGGAGGCGTCCCTGCGCAGGGCAGGGGGTTGGAACTGGATGATCTTTAAGGTCCCTCCCCACCCAAACCATTCTATGATTCACCGATGAACATGTAACAGTGTAAATTTTATGGAAAGCATCCCTGCACACCGGATCGCAAGATCAAACGCCCGTTACAGAAATAATTAATTCCTTAACGTAAGAAAGAAACGTTGAACTCGAAACTAGCCGTTCTTCTCACATATCTGAACGACAGCAAGTTCTTCAGTTCAACAGAAACCGCCCCCAAAAACTGGATTATGACCTCGAAATACCAACACGGTGCGGCGCCCCGCTCCCCGCCCGGGTCCCACACCCGGACATTCCCCTTACTCAGGGCGGCAGCCCCGACCCTCCCTCCCCACCCAGGTACTCACGTTCTGCAGGTAGCGGAAGATGAGGTTCTGGATCGGAGCGTTAAGGACGCAGCACGGCAACAAATCCTCGAGGCCTCCGGTGCCTCACGGCCATCAGGGCCCTCCCCCGCCTCGCAGCACACCCCCCTCANAACGCGCAAGGAACTGTGGGATGCTGGCGGACCCGGCCGCTCTAGGAAGCTGGGAGGACCGCCGTCTCTACTGCTCCGCACCCCCCCTCCTTCCCCGCCCAGGACAGAGCAGGCACCCACACCTCACCTAGGGCAGTTTTATTTAAAAACAACTGTTAACTGCTGTCATGTGGAACAGTTCAACTACGGGCGGAGGAGCCCAAACTACGTTTAATACAATACCTTAAATAGAATACAAATATAAAACAGAAGGATAAAATATTTACAGAAACCAAAGCCCGTCTTCAACGCTTTCCTCTAGGAACTAAGACATCACAGTGGATGATCCAAGCACACAAAAAGTGTTTTCTTCCAAAAAAGAACATATTTACAATCAACTCAAACTACTGATTTCTTCCTCTGCCAGCAGCAAACGCCTGAGGGCTCCTACAGCTTCACAAATCGTAGCAGAAAGAGACTAAAGTTCTTAAAAAAAAAATTTAAGAAAATAATTCAAAGTTATGTCTGCAAGGGAAAACGATCACTGGTGGCAGGGTACACAATACATCCCAGTCTCGGCTGTCTTCTGCAGGGTAACAAATTCAGAGTGCATGCAGACACCCATCGCCTCCAGCTGCAGCGGTGGGACAGGGGAGAATCTCTGGGAAATGCCCCAAAAAAGGGCAGCGCAGTTGGTCCTGGGCAGTACCGGGTTCCAAGGTCTCCAGCCCGGGCACATGCTCCCCGCCCTGGGTGGGTGCCAACAGGACAAAGATGAGCCCGAGCAGCTGCCACTTCCCGGCAGCAGAAGAGCCAGCAGCTCGGGAGAGCAATTCTCGGAACCAAGAGGCACTTAAACCAGTTCTTAGTTTCCCAATTTACTGCAGACTAGGAGAGGAATCCTGAGTACCCCCACCAGAATCCTGGTCACAGCAGCGAAAAGCACCACCCCCCCCCAAGACTTTGGGAGGGGGATTCCAGCTATTCCAGCTGTGCTGCCGAGCTGCTGCTTTTCGCACCAATACCAGATCGTCCCTGATAATTCAAAGTAAGGCTGGATGGACTGAGCCCCACCACCATCCTTGGCAGCACGTTTGGTCCAAGATACTCGAGTAATTATTCCGCTCCCTCCCACCCCAACATTTTCATTAAGTTGATTAAAAGTCAAAAGAATAGCATACATAAATAAAACTCAAGAGTTGACATAGTAACTCCAGGCTTTAGATATCAACTGTCCAAGAAATCGGAATACCAAAGGTCTGAAACGCGCTGAATGTTGAGTTTTGCCAAGGGGGGAGGAAGGAAGAAGCTTTAAGTTTAAGCCGTCAGAGCATCACTGAATCAGTAGATCAGTTCACAACCACCGCAGTTTGCAGATGGGCACATCTCTGTCCCGAAATAAACAAGTGCTTTGTCCTCTTAATGCCGAAGGCAGCGACAGGTACAGAACGGATGCACAGGACCTTGACTCTGACCAGCAGGGAAATTTAGGACAACCAAGTGCAGATATTGCCAATTACTACCAGTTCAACTGTGCTTTAAAACTCATTGCAAAGCCTCAGCTAGAAAAAGGATCACCTCCGGCTATCCAACAAGAGACAGTTTTAAGGTGGTTTTTTTTTTTTTTNAAGACTGTGCAGTTCAGCTGTCAATCATTTCCGAAAGTTCCAGGAGGAGGTCATCCTCATCCTTCCCTGGGTCCAGGTCAATTTCTGCTTCCAGTTTGCCTCCTGAGATTTCCCAAATAAGCTTCTCAAAGTCATCTTCTACAGATAAGGGTGCTTTCCCAGCCCCCGTGGAGCTCAGCCGGCGCGTCTTTGCCGCTACTGAAGAAGCTGAAGTTGAGCTCGAGACCTCTGACTGCGCCACAGAGTCTGCCTGGCTTCCAATATGCAGTTCAGGACTTGGAAGAACAAGAAAGAGAGCAAATCAGTGTATGACATTCCTTCAACAGAGAAAAGTTTGCTGCAGAGCAGCTCTTAAAACTGTAGTTAATCCCTCCTACACCTCAACCTTACACAGGTATTGTTATTCAATTAACCTGGGGCTACTTTTGGAGAGCAATATATTAACAGGTACATTTTTTCAGTTTGGGGATTTATCCATGAAGTCAGAGCATCTGGGGTCTGGCAAAGAAGGTGTGGGTTTTGTAGCCAGAATTACTAATATGACTGTAGAAAGGTTACAAAGCCAACCTCTGCAAACACCTGATTTAGTTATCTTCCCCAAAACACACACAGCAGTTTGCTCCCACGTACAGGAAGCCGATCTTCATCTACCACCTCCCTGTGCTCTTCCAACAGTCTTGCCAAGGTTTATATTTGGTCCTTGGGAATGCCATCACAACAAAAGGCATGGGACACTACTCCTCATTTGCCAGTTCACAAGGAACGAAAAGAAAGAGGCCGTTCTCCATCCTGACCCACCTCCAGCTTCACCCCATCTTTCACTCAAGGCATTCGGAAAACCCAAGAAGTCACTGAAAAGCTGTACCAAACTTGCAGCATTTTAAGAAAAGATTCTAAATAAGCGTTCCTGCGAGCTGCTAGAAAATTATTTCAGATGAATTGCTCCTTTGTTCAACTTTGGCATTAATAATCTCAAAACTCTCATTTTTCCACGTGAAAAAATTTACATTTCACACAAAAGACACATTGATCAAGAAAAAGAACAAGTTGTGGCTGCTACCTGGTCTGGGGTTTTTCTCTCCCGGGTATGGAAACCAGGCTGTCCTCTGGCAAAGCAGGAACAACAGCCTAGGAAGAAGCAACACGGTTTTTACGATACACAGGTAAAAGACTTTGTAGATTCTTCTTCCACCGCTTCTCCCCTGGCATTGCTGAGCCTTAACCAACACACAGAACCAGGGCACTCCTGAAGAAAAGTTAGTATTCACTTGAAGTTTACTACTGACCCTGTGTCTTTTTTAAGAACACAGCATTAACGGACAAAATCCTTCACACCACAGAGAAATCATAGCAGAGTATTAAGTCATTATGCCTTTCACATAATAAAAAACATCCTGCAGACCGCTTCTGGATTTAAAAGGGAACAAAGACCTGTGTGGAACATTTCGGTTTCCCATCTTGTCTCCAAGAGGAGGGTAAAACTTGGGCATAAATTTTACGTGGCAGCCACCACTCCCTCAGCCACTGTCCTTACCACAGCTGCTTTTTTAGCTGAAGGCTCCTTCGTGTCACCACCAGTGGCACTCAACGGTTTCACAGCTGCCACAGCAGAGGGATGACTCTCAGTTGCCTTACGCTTCAGTGTCTGCTTTGTGGGGGAGGTAGCTTTCCCTTCCGAAGGCTTCAGGCACACCTTAGATTTGGCTAGAGTAAAAGGAAGAGAGAACAAATAGAGTCTTCCTCTGCCTCAGGAAAAAAACATCGCAGGTTCTCTTAATAGTCCCATAATCCTTCTAGGTAAATATATCTGGGCAGCACAACTGCACTGCCTTTTCCCAGATTCACAGCAGCATTTTCCACATAGAAAACTGTTTTACCAACAAGCTACAAAACAGAGCAAAGTTGTTACAAAAAGGAGCCAGTTACAACGTGAAAATTGTGATCTTCTGCCTTTCTTTCAAAACAAGACCTAAAGTAACTCTTAAACATACAGTCACCACTTACTTTCAGCTTTCCGTTCCAGACGTTGAGCTGCCTGTTTCCCTGGTGATACAGCAGCATCCTTTCCTGGGCTTTCAACCCCATCTTCCGGAGATTTCACCAATATCCTCTTCGCAAGTTGATAAGCTGACCCGGAAACCACGGTGGATTCAGGACTCCCTGATGCTGGAGTTTTATCCTTGATTGCTTTTTCAACAGGAGATGGCACAGCAGCTGCTTCCTTCTGAAGCTTCTCTTCTTGGCGCCGTTTCAGTTGCCGCTTCTCCCTCATTATTTCTTCAAGGTTCTTCACTTGAACTTTAGAATTAGCTGCACTCTGATCCAAGGGCTAGGAAGAAACAAAACAAGAGGACTAATAGGACAAAAATCTGTGGAGATTTCATTAAGAAAATCTGAGCAGCAATCCCTCCGAAATTACTCCATGTGGAACAGAGCACGTTACTACCATTCAGATCTGACATTTTTCGCATAAAGCATTGCCTGTAACAACAACCATACTTTGCTATGGAAATACTGTTTCAAAAGCCTGCAATTCCCAACACAGCAAGCTCCTTTAATAGAGCAGAAGACTCTAGCTGTAATCTATCACATTCTTTTTAAGCAACAGAAAGTCATACAAGGTCCCCAGTACAGCATTCACCGACAGACTGAGTTCCTCTAATACAAAGCTCTAGCCTTCTCTATTAAAATGCTTACCTCAGCATTTTAAGATATCCTTCAAGTCTGACAGATAAAGTCACTGAGAACAAAAACACTCCCTCCACATTAACCTCGCAGATTTTATCTGGTGCTAAAAGGGCTTCTTACTCATTGTCAGGTATAACCAGACTAATCTAATCTTACTTGAGGATTACAATGCTGGCTGGAAATGCTATTGAAAATGACAGGACTTAGGATTTCTCTGCAGCGCTTACCAAATGCAGAAAGGTAGGAACACACTCAAACTGGGAGCATGCAGCAAGTCACAGACAAAACGTAACAAAGTTTATCAAAAATTGCACGAATATACTTCTTTACAAAGGACTCACCTCAGCAGGTGCAGAGATAGCTTTGGGAGAAGCCTTGCTCAATTCCACTACCTTCTTTTCTTCTCTTCCAGGTGCTTTGAAACAAGCAAAAAAATAAATAAATATCATTTTGTCAACAGCAGAAATAAAGAAACCTGGTCACCTCTGTTTCCTCGATTGTGTTTATTTCCTCATATCTAATAATGGGACAGAGGGAAAGGCTACAGTAAGCAATCCATGCAGCATTCGAGCTCTCTTTCCCTCAATCACATTTTCTCTTTTTACATGGCTTATACAATCTTAACGATGAGATCTTTAATGCTCTGTCATTTTTGACAAAAACTAACCCTCACAGTAAGAAGTTGATATATGCTTTGCAAACACATATACATCAATAACTAAGTTAAACAACACCTGTGCCAAAGAGGAAGGTAAACCTGGATTCAGCACAGGGAAGATCTCAATACCACAAACATATGTCAGAAAAAACAGAAGGAAGAAATTAGACTACGAAGCTCCTCAATGAATGATTTTTTTGGTGGGACATACAGAAAACTACCATGTAATTCACAGAAAATAATATACTCGCACATTCTGGCACTTTCTTGCCTTTTGACTTTGTAGCCTTAAACGCTTATCCTCTAGTATACATAGAAGGAAAAAGCAAAGCAACCCCTGAGCAAACTGAATTTGCTTGATAGGGGAAGCACTTCACCAGGGCAGGTACCAAATCACCTATTACCTGTCAGCTTTGTGATCCGTAACAATCTCCTCCCTGTCGGGGCAGGTTCTGGTTGTGCTGGTGGAGCTGGCACATTTTCTCCACTCTGCTGCATCCGCAGAGCTTTCTCCTGCTTGATTTCTTCCAAGGTTTTAATACGCACTTCTGCTGGTTTGGCTTTTCCTGCCGGCTCTGCCAGCTGCACTTTGCCAGGCACAGATGGAGCAAGTATGCTCTGCTTCTTGGGCTCACTCTCAACTTTTATCTTGGAAGGAACCTCTTCTGTTTTTTGCTTCTCTTCTTCCAATCGCTTGTGTTTTTTTCCAGCCAGGACTCCTGAGAAAGTTTTGATGCGAACTGCAGGGGAAGGTCTTGCCCCCGAGCTGGGACCTTCTGTTTTACAACGTCCTTCAGTCTGGGGTTTAGCTTGGGGGTCTCCTCGTCTCTGATTAGCTCTCTCAAGGCGAATTTCCTCCAGTGTTTTCACATGGATCTCTCCTGATGGCTTAGCAGCCTTCTCTGTCATCATCAAAAAAAGAGAAGCATCAACGTTTAAGGAGAGTCTAACAATATTTAAACTCTCCAAAATCTGTCACAGTACTAAGGAAAACTAGGTTTGAGTGTTCCCAAGAGTGCATCTTAGGACAGTATCATTCTGCATAATATTCTCCTCCTCCTCTAAGCCACCTGTATTTTGAAGACCAGTGCTATCCAGAGAGAGTTGCTACACAAAAAAAACCCCATTAGTCTATTTTATTTTGTGATTTTCAAACTGCGTCTCTCTGTTGGCATCTCAAACTCCTGCTCCAGGCAGTGGTTTTATTCTACTTCTGCATTAGCACACTGCAGCGTCTGACGGTTCACAGCAGGAGCATGAAGCCTTGATGAGGCACAAGTGGAAAACACACACCCACCTAGAGCCAGATTTCTGACAGCAGCCATCAGGACAGCCTCAGCACTTGAGCAAGATGAATCAGGCAGATTTTTTAATTTAACTTTCAGGGCTATAGGGAATTTCACAGAAAGCAAAAAGGGGAAGGCATATTTAATATCCAGTTATTACCTGTCTCTGTACTGGTCTGTTCAGAGGGCAATCCCAGCCTCTCCTTCAGAGACTTGGGGACTTGAACTATGAGACAGAACAGAAAAAGTTCAGAAGACAGCATAAATCTCAGTTTTGTGTTCACGTTTCAAAATGAGACATGAGATTCTTCACCGGAATTCAAAGTTAACTTGAGCCCTCAACCAACATGCAAAAAGAACCATTTGAAAAAAGGACAAACAGAAAAACTAAACAGAAAATCTCTATATCAAATCCAGATGTTTAGTAGCTGTACCTTTCTTTGGCGCTTTGTCAGCATTCTCCAGAATCTCTATCTTCTTCCCCAGCCTTTCAGCAAGGTTGCGCTTTAGTGGAAGGACACTTTTACCAGCTTTAGAGAGAAAACAAGAAATACTTTAAGAACATTCAGCCACAAACGTCAGTTCTTCCAAGTATATTTTCTTATATCTGCCTTTTAGTTGCTACCAAATTTGCCATTTCTGCAGTCAATACAAATCTTCATCAAAAAACATATTTTCCTCCTGCATACAGCAAAACCACCCTTAAACATAGTCATGTTTAGAAGAGGGCACCCAAACAGCTCACAAAAAGCTTTTACCTATGGAGGTCTGCCGTTTTCCTAGTCTCTCAGCAAGATTCAGTTGAATCACAGGCTCCTCCCCTAAAATAAAGAATAACATCTTTAGTGCACAGAAATCAGTGGCCAATAAAAGCATTGTCCTTCTAAGCCCATGTCCCAAAACAAGACACTCTTTTGGTAGCCAACCACATAAATGAATGACTATGAGTAGAAGTAGTTCTACATGTTTTTTGCCCTTAAAAGTGATTTGTGCAGATCTAAACACCACCATTTATACACAGCCCTATATCACACTACCATCTGCAACTGCCACTGTCAGTCTCTTCCATGCTTCAAAAATTGGCCACTTGTGTAATACCGTCTTCTAGAGGTCTTCCCTTTCATTGCCCCCGTTTTTCAGTTATCCCTTATTTGCATACTGACACTCGTTTTGACTTTAGCCTCCCTCTCTGCTGCTACCGCACTTAACCCAAACACTAGTTCTACCACACGCTGTCAACACATTAGCTCATTCACAAATCTCACTCAACTTCAGGAGCACGAAAGTCAAATTAAGCACATTTGAGAGTCTGTAGGATGGTGATAATATATGATTAGCTATGGCTTAATGTCAGGCTGATAAAAAACACTTCTCAATCTTTTATTGCAATACAACAAACTCAGAACCTACAAGTGACAACTCCTTCCAATACAGCCAGGGACTTGAGGCATAAAAGTATGGTCTTCATTAGAAAAGGCAGCAACAGCAGACTAACATGTCTGAATTATCTTAATTATTACTTAACCTTTAGGTCTAGGAGCCCTGAAATGGAAACAACAGTATTCCCTATTACCTTGCTTTGTAGACAGAGTCACAGTTCTCACTACGGTCCGTACATTTTCCTTTTCTGGCACAGGAACGCTCCGGGATTGGAGCGGATGAACAGAAACTCCTGAAGGACCTTCTAATAAGAGGAAGCAAAACATAAGGATGTTTAGGAAAAAAACCCAACCAACCAAACCAAAAAACTATCACAAAGACCACAACCCAGTAGGTAACCATTACTATCACACATACAATGACCAGTGCACGTAAATAAGAGAGATGAGCAATATTCCCCTGATTTGCCCTTGGAATTCCAATCTAGAATACCAGCTGTTTGAGTTTAAGAAAACAGGTTGCATGCCAAAGTAGCTCAAGGCTCCCAGCTAAATATGGAAGTCTGTCCCTCAAGCAGCGAGAGCTGAGGAAGCTTCTGAGAAGCTGCAATCATCTCCCAGCCTGAACCCAACAGTGCAAAAAAACCCTTCCTTTCGTTTGCAAATAATTCTATTCACCAACGCACAGCCAGCTACCCAGGTAATAGCAGAAAGATTAAAAAAAAACCAAACAAAACAAACCAACAACAACAAAAGGACGAAGGTGAACAGAAGGCACAAGGGTAAGACAGTAGGGGATATTAACTCACCACCTTGTTTTTTTGTTTTTTCCTTTAGTTTCTTCAATTTTATTTCCTCAAGTGTTTTTATTCCAAAATTTAAATTGTCATCTGAAAAGACAAAACAGTTAATGAAGCTGAGGTTTAAAGGCACATGTCGAAGAGCACAGATCCTCTAGCTTCTTACAGCTCAGAACGTTGCCAAAGTATTTTGAATAAACCCTGTCAACACTCCCCACAAGTAAGAAAAAGCCATAGACTGGATGGTATTTTGGTAAGCAACTGGGACCTTTCTTCACCCTTCCTCCCATCCTACAGCGTAAAACCTATAGTTTTAACCATTTTAATCCATCTACATGATATTTAATTCCTCTATCGTCAGACATAGCTTTCCACAAAGTTTGAAAGGACACATCTGCAGGCACTTAAACTGCACTCTGTGGCTCTATTTTGTTCTAGAAAAGTAAACAAAGAGGAGTTTACCTGTCTGATCCAAGGGACACATGACATTATTAGATAGGAATGAGCTCATGGAAATAACTGACTCTATCCAGCAACCCTATGTTCGATCGTATTTTTAGAATATACTGCTTTTCAGTTAATTGTTAAATTCTCCTTCCAATCCACCCTACTACAGCTGTTAGAATACCTTGCTTTGTATTAGCATTGGATTTCCTAGTGGATATTATCCGCAATCCATTATGGGCTTCTGTTGCTGGTTGCTGGACAGGTGTTTTAGTTTCATCTCCTTCTTCAGAAAGCTGGTCTGAAAGGAAAAAATAAACCTATTCAATTTTCAGTTATTCAGTAGGGATTAGGGAAGATTTTTCATGTTTACGTAGCTCATACAGTGACCTTTCAGTCCATGGTTCATATTCTGATCGCATTCTTAACTACAAACACAAACAATTATTTATAGAAGGTTTTTTTTTTTTTTTAAACAGCTATATTGATTTGACAAACTCGTATAAGAGCTACACTGGGAAAAAAATATTTAGGACTCAAGACTCTTGTCTGTATAGCTTTAACCACTACACAATTCAGGTATTCTGTGATTTATACCTTCACTTACAGTAGAAATGCCTTCAATAAATAAAGAATGCTCACCATCATCATCTTCATCATCATCTGCAGCATTGATTACAACAGGAGGATGTGTAGGACTTGGGACATTTTCAGAGTTTTCCACTTTCATCACCCCCCTCAGCTGCGGAGAGGGATTTGACTGGACAGAAAGTTTGTTTTGCTGCAGTGACATCTGAGCCATTTTCACATCATCTTCTGCAGACTCAGGTGGACTCGGAAGAGTAGCTAGAGGAAGAGGAGGATCATCTGTGATTTGTCCATTTAAAGGTCTGACCCCAATGTTGCACTCACTGTGTAGATAAGGTAGATAACCCACCTGGCTACTGAATTTAGTTTCCCATTCCCCGCCCCTCGTTACACTATGAACAACAGCTTCCCTTCACACACAAATCTCACTGCCCTACCACCCAGAAAGGATAAAGTAAGGGGAAAGCAACCTGAAAGGCAAAAATCACACAAAGCGAAGAGAAGCTTAGTGTGAAAAAAAATAGTAATTAAATACCAGAATTCCATTCAGTTTAGCTGAGAGCCTATGACTGCAGGCTTCTCCCTGCACTCATAAATGAGCAGCTACTTGATGTCTTCTATGGTACTGTACCCACTCATAAGTAAAATTCAAAATGAATTCTTTAATACTTAAAGAAAAAGGACCTAAGAAACTCACTTTTGCTTGGCGGTAAGAAGAGTCCATCAACATAACGTCCTTTTGTGTGATGAAAAGCGCAGTTGGATTTTTGACAGCCTACTGGCTGATTCTCCCAGTAGCAAGGAATCTCACTGCGTTTTTTCTGAAGGCAGAAAGAAATAAAAGCTCATGGTAACACTCAGATTTGCAAAGAGACATAGTTCCACATCATGCCAGAGACAGGACTATTGCAGTACAGTGCTGAAACATCGTTCCAAAGGTCAATTTATCACTGAAATAAAGTATTTCAGGACACGTACACGAAGTTTGCATAAGCTGTAACAACTACTTATTATCTATCTTTCCTATTATTCAGATTGAGGAGACGGGCACTCTCACACATCAATTCAGGGTGTGCTAAACTAATACAACTTAGTATTCAGAAGGAACAAATGTTTTAAATTGCCTAGGTTAAATTTATCTGAACTTAGTTTTCAGAGCCTTCGCTCCTCCCCATCTTTTCTCTCCCCACCCTATACTGCCCCAAGAGGAAAAACATTATCTGAAGAAATGCAGGATGGAAGAGACCCAACTGTCCGTTATCAAGCCCTCAGGAGGCTAGTGCAGGCTGTTCACTACCACCCTGCTCCAGCACGTTTAAGCAGTCTGATCAATGTGGTTGCTTTTTCCTCTGTTAAGAAAATAGTGACAACACATAATAGAAAAATTTCTTGCCGAGATACATCCTGGACATTGATTTTCCTTCCCTCAATTTCCTCCTATTGCCCTCCCAGTAACAGAAACCAGTATCATTTTATAGCAAGTAAATCTATCATGTAAAAGCATGTTCAGTCCACCTACAGAAATGAAAAATGCTTTCAGGGATTTAGTTTGAGAACACATCTTTAGGCAAACACTCACATCGATTTCCATGTGTCTGAATCTGCAGATATTCCTGAAACAGCGACCCTCCTGCCACAGCGTGCAGACTGTTTCATTCCCCAGAGCAGCTTCACAGTGGCGGAAGGAACAGCTGTCTCCCTGTAAGCATAAGGAAATCAACAAGAAGGAAAATAAAATAGTACAGCCTAAAAAAATGTCCATGTTAGCAGAGCTGGAAGCAGAATCTAAGTGCTTATTACCAAAAATCTGTATGTCTCCTCCCACTCTTCCCCCTCCTCTCTTAAAAACTAAAAAGGAAAAAAAAAAAGCAACAGAAACCCAAACATACCTTGTTACACGTGGAATAGAAATAGAAGTAGCAATCATCTCCTTGGTTAGACATAATGGACAAATTCTTTGAACAAGCTCAGGTTCTAAGCGTTCGCTCAACAGGGACTTCCTCCACTCTTGGCAAGAGCTGGCTTCACTCTTTCTTGCACTGAAAGTCTTCTACTGGCTTGATCAGTGAAATCTTCTTTTTAAAAGCAACCCTAAAGAAAGGTATCAGTAAGCAAAAAGTAATTAAGTAATAAGGATTTTCACAGCTGCTTTCTGTTAATCACATTAGTCTCTTGAGTAGGGCAATGTCTTGCAACCAGCTGGTCACAAAAACTGTCCCAATACTAAATCAAACTTCTGTAAAGCTGCATACGTTTTGTCAGCAAGTGTTCCTTCTGTGTCCTTAGTAACACTTATGTGCCTTGGAGCACAGAAAAAACTACTGCAAGTGGCTGTAAGGCTGATTTTTTCTTAAAAAATTGGTCATACATTTGAGTTATATTTCTATAAAATACAACTGACATATTAAACATTATTTTCCAATCACTATGGTTCTTCACATTCACATACCTGGACAACTTCAGCAAAGGTCTTGATCTTCAAAGACTTCCAGTTAACTTCTCCTGTAGGCCGAACCAACACTGAATCCGTGAATTAATAATAAAGGGGTAGAAAGAATTTTCCTCCTCACATTGCCAAGGGAACCTCTCATCCACAATTCAAACATAGGATGTGCTTTTAAACATCTTAACAACTAATGGAGGAAGCAAGTCCATTTGAATACTGTCAGACTGGAGACAGCCAGGGTTAGTTAGCTCTTCAAAAAAAAAAAAAAACAAAAAAAAAAAACCAACAAAAAAACCCAGTGCATTTAAAGATGAACTTGTGATTCAAAGTGGCTGCAAAAATGAGGATCCATCTTCCACAGCCGGACAATTTTAATTTTTTTTTTTTTTTTTAATTTAAAATTCAGTAAGTTGCAATTTCTGGTCTTCAAGATTTCTTCACCTATTAAGAAAACAGAAAAACCTTCCCCCATCTTTATTACCTGTACGACAAAAACATACTTGTGCGTATAAATACACAAATATGTATATACATACACATATGTGTTTATACACACACCAAGAGTGAGTGATAATAAAGTCATCAAGAGTGACAGTAAAAATTAGAATTTTTGGCTATTTGCCACGTAAGACTGCATAAAAAGTCTCTCATTTTGAGGGAACTGGCAAAAATGAAAGATCTACGTAATATTTTGATGAATATGCCTTCGAGGCTGATGCTTTATAACACGAGTGATTTTGGGGCCAGCACACAAATATGCATACATATGTACATGCATACAGTATAAACATATCTATACACACAAGCGTGCACAGTATATGTTGTATGAATCTGTATTGAGAACAACTTTTAGCCCCGATCAGACACGTAGAGTTGCAATCAATTAACAGCAGGAAGACAGCAGATCAAGGATACAGCAAGCTTTGAGAGGCAGGGAAATGCTCACTTTGCAAGTGGCATGGCTGCATGATACCAATCATTTTGAATTATTTTGGTTTTAGCATATAATTTGTTTTCTTTTTACTTCAGAGCAACTACTACAAGTGTGCGTTCCCTAATCCATATATCCATCATTATCCATTGCTGCAAGATCACAGAAAGTTTGAAAAGATGGCTTAGGTCCAATTCAACAGCTGAGGATTTTTTGGTGCCACCAGAGCTGAAACTGATTTTATTGAGCCACAATCAGGGTTTGTTGTTTTTTTTTTTTTTTAATGTGAAATCAGACACTTTGATTCTTATTTTTTTAAAGATACTAAATGCCATAAAACCTGCAACCAGACCAGGTACAGTTCAAATTAAAGTGATTCTGACCCCTTTCATTAAAATGCTGCACATTTCTGTGTTAAGTATTTCTGACTCTTTTGGACAAAACTGAATGAAATAGTTCTTACAAATTAATAATAAAAGGTTGGAACCTTTTACTCACACAAACACTAGTGAATTTTCCAGGATATTTTTTTTTGGCAGGGAATTTTCCCAAATCTAAAACAAAAAGAGGAAAAGTTGGGTTCTCAGTTATTGCTTTTTGACTGCTTGAAAAAGGGAATAAAAACAGTAGTTAAGTGTAAGGTTTTCTTCCCTTCTTCAGTATCAATGGGACTGTTCACTTTTGACCTTTAGCACCTTCAAAACCAGACTCTGTGTCACCCAGATTCCTATGCATCTACTTCTAAAAATCACCGGTGCTCCTTCATGTAGAAGTTTGACAAGAAAATTTTTTTCAAATGTGTCACCAATACCATTGACAGTTAAATTTCAAGTACATTTCTTCAGTTTGTACAATCCAACACTTAAATAGATGGCAATTAAGGACAGCTGCTTTGCTGAGCAGAGGCATTCAAATACAAATCAGCAGGAATTCATGGTCTAGAAGAAGGCGTTTCTTTTCCCTAGGAAGTGAGAGACCCCTGTATAATGCAACATTCCTATATCCACCACCATGGGGGAAAAAAAAGAAAACCCCTCAGATTTGGCTCTTTTGAACGCCCAAGCAGCTCAGCATTTTGCTTGTTGCCTTCCATATTCCTGAGCAGACTTCAAGAGCTGTTCAGAATTTGAATGGATCTTGGGAAAAAAAGCAAAACTTTACAACAAACAAACAAACAAACAAAAAACAACAACCAAAAAACCCCCCCTCTGAGTTCTAAACTACATAAAAGCCGTTTAATTTTAAAAAAAGATTAACTCAAAAAATGTCTTTTTTTTTTTTTTTAAACAGTATCAGTTAATATGGCAATCGGAGTGCTAAACAGACATCAACTGAACTAACCCCTGAAAGTTTGAATAAAAATGAGTAACTCTGGTGCACTCAGCAGGTCTCTAATGGAAGCTGATGAGAATTTTAAACACTTGTTTTCTTCTCCAGAACTCTAGTAAAGTTTTTGTATTAAGAGATTTTGAATTCATTTTGTTAAAAAAAAAAAAAATTACAGATGCAGTAGCTAGGAGTCAGGAAAAACCCGCCAACAAGTGCCACAAACTTTACCTTTGCTAAGGGAAGATAAATAGTACAATGAAAGTGTCTAGTTTGTTTTACAAGCTTGTCTTTCTTGGTACTGAAGAAACAGTTCTGTTCCCTGGTCCACCTTTCCAACATCCTGACCTACCTTTGTCCACCACCCAAGAGCAAGAAGGGAACAAAATTTCTTTTTGCACCCCAACAAATCCACGAGAAAAGTATTATTGCAACTACCTATGGGTACTTGCTTGTCTACTTTGTGCCATTTCTTACAAAAATATTGAAGATGCTTTACACCCCTGTTCATTATGACAAATGACAAGGAAGGAAAAGCACCAGGAACTACATGTTCTAACCCCTCGTTTCAACCAGTCAGCATTACCCCAGATGTAAAACAGCCACTGACAATTTACCTACTTGTTACCGCACTCCACAGGCTGAAAGCATGGTGTGCGCTACGTGTCACAAATAGACATTATAGACGTGTTATAAAATCACACATGTCTATAGAAGCACAGAACCATCTCTTGCTAACACATCTCATTCTCTATATGAAAATCTAAAGCTAAATTGTCTAAAGCTGAAGCAGAAAAGTCACAATTTCTACCCTTCGCATTTGTTTAGTCAATTCTAGCTGTTAAATACTGCTTAAACATGGACCGGGGGCAAGTTCTGCGACTGAGTGTTACAGAAACCAAGACTCGCTCGGAGTAAAGACTGCAGGGTTGCTGGCTAAGATGACAAAGGTTAAAGCAGATGATCATCTCAGCTTCCTCTGCCGTTGAGTCGGGGTCACATTTCATGGTGATCTCTGAAGGCCAGAGCCGTGAGCTACCGCAACCATGAGGCACAGCTGCCCCTTGCCAGCTGGATCAACTCTATTTGAAGATGTGCCACTTCACAGACCTGAATTAGGATGTTCTTCCTTACAAAGAGGAGCAAATCAATCTGTTCCTGAACGGGCTGATCAGCCTGGTGTTTCTACAACTGTCAAAGAATAACCCTGAGCTGAAGAACTCATCAGATCAGACACAGCTTCAGTACAGATCTGTCTTTAGCCTGACACATCAGGAGGCAGGAGAAGGAATTCTTCAAAGCAACCTTTACAGCAGGGATCTAGCAAAGTGGCCAAGACAATGCGTTCATACCTGAGCACACCACTCCACAGAAAACCAGTTTCAAGCCTAGGATACTTCACCCAACTCCCAGTCCAAGAGTGACAGTGACACCTTTGATTTAAAAGTCTTGCACTCTGTAAAGCCGGACGGATGTGACCGATGGCAGGACTTGACTAAGAGCTGCAGTTCCCCACTGGCCTCCACCTGCAAGCCAACAATCTTGCACACATCAGACATCTGGGACCACTGGAATGAGCCGAGAATAGCCCCATTCTCCCTCCCAGGAGGATGCCACTCCACCTTCTGCTGGTTTTAAGTCACTTTAACATATAAAAGGTAGAGAGGGGTTCACTAAGCAGCTATTTCCTGCTTTAAGCGATCCTGTGAAAGACGGTCTGAAAACTGTTTGAGTTCCTGAAATTTTATGGGCCTCAGCAGTATGAGTAAGCAAGTCTCTTAAGCAATTGCTAACCTGTTCTCAATGCTCCTGTGTTCAAAGTCCTGACTCATTAATTTTAAAATGTAAGTAAAACATGACAGCTGGCACCTAGCACTGTGCACACAGCATCGGCACTGCCGTTGGAAGCTGAAAAGCCAGGGGTGAGGGGATTAAGGGAAAGCCACACATCAATTTGGTAACTTGGTTCCTGTGGTTCAGGGTCCATATGTCAACAGTTAAATGCATATTTTTGTATTGTGCTTTCTCGAAAGCCATGAAAAATGTTTCTTCTACAATGCCGTACAGTCACATCCTATAGATGGAAACTGATTGTCTCGCACTCTGTATGAACTTCTAATAAGTTAGCCTTGAAAAAAAGCATCTTCAGTAATCGATTTTATAATAGATCTGTTTATCTGTCATTTAAGTGTATTCTCATATCTGAGTTCCTTCACCGTAGTATGTAGTTAAGAGTCTGAGTTCCACAGTTAAGATTCACGTCCTTTCTCCTACCAAGCACCTGCTCAGTAGGCAAAGATGGAACAGGAACACCCAAGCCCAGAGATGTTAAACTGGCTCTAAGTCTACTTGTTGAAAAAAAAAATAGCTCAACACATCACCTTCATGGGGCAAAAATTCACGTGGAATAGTAGAAAAATGCAGAAGTGCTTCCTGAGCTTCAGGTTACCAACAGCACCATCCCATTTAGGTCCTGGCCCAGCGTGCAGGGTGTGTGGTCTGCAAGTGTTGCTGCAACATGGAAGTGCCAAGATGAGTCCCTGCCCTGCCTGACTCACTTTTTAGACATTGCAAGGAGTGTACCAGGAATACTGAGGGTCAACTGAGAAGTTCCAGGCGACAGATGTGTGTGTCCTCACTTCTGGCATCAAAAGGCTTTTGATAGTATTGCTTTCATGAAGAAAACTCCCTCTATCTTCTCCAGATGCTCCACGATTGCTGCAGCTGCACCAGCTGCACCGGTACAACCCACACCTACAGCAAATCTCTTTGACAGTTCTCATTTACCTGGGCACATTTGCAGTCCACCCCTCCTCCTCCTCCTCTTTCAGCTGAAAACCAGCCCGCTGGGTGTGCCACACCATCACTGCCGAAACAAGAGCTGGGAACATAGGCCAAACTCCCGCTGCTAAAACCACTGTCTGGGGAGATGGGTGACACAGACACGCCACATGCAAGTTCACCCTTCCTACAGTGCTTACAGCTGTGACCTCTGGCTGTTGGCCACAGCTCAACGTACACAACGCTCTGCTTGGAGATGTCACCAAAAAGTCAGTGTCCCCAGATGAGCAGCTGGCTTGACACAGCTCATTTTTAAATTTTTTTTTAGTCTGGATATGGCACACCAGGTGAACCATAGATCCAAAGTTCCATACAATGGAAGTCTTTGTTCTTCTTCCAGGCAATGCTTCATGCTTTAACATACTGCATTCAGAAGGGAAGCTCTCTCCATCTTGCTCAGTGGCAACAGGCATGACTGCAGCACACGCAAAGTCCCACCAGGTCCCAAATCCTTAACAAATTTTTAGATAGCACCAATTTTTAATGTAGTGGCTTTCCCTTAATGCTTAATCCCTTCTTTCCTATATTTTTAGTGGATGGCTGTCCTCTATCATTCTCTCTGTCCACCAGCTTTTCCTCCTTGGTGCCCAAATGGGCATTGGGAATCAATTCCAAACTAAGGGGACTGCTAAAGCTGCTACGTCTGCTCTTGGGTAAGACAGACATCCTTAAGAAAAAAGACACTCATTCTTTTCCTATTTCTGAAATCAACATCAGGGTGTAGCAGCAATTTATTATGACGATTCATCTTCCTTACTGAAATCTTTTATTAAATTTCAAAAAGAGTCAATTTCCCCTGGAAGCAGCCATTTGGAAGAGTGCCATTTTAGATGAGAAGCAACAGCAAGAGGAAGTTTTCTCTAAACTAGCCTTCCTCCTGAAGCACTTACCCATCCAGCAACAAATTCAGCCTATCTGTTCAGCCTGATCAGTTTAACATGTGTCCAATTCAATCAGGTGCCACAGTGGCGGTTCTGATATAATTTCCTATCCCCAGGAGATCAAATAACACAGTGTTTTATTTTGAAAGCACAGCCCAGAGCTCAATCTCTAAGTGCAGTGGGCACCCCAAAGCACCAGCTCTGGGAACAAACTGTAGGCTCCAATACTGATCCCTGCAACAGTAAAAAAAAATCACTTTTGTACTTCCATTATAAACATCAGTGTAAGAAAAACATAAATCCCTGAGATCCAATTCTTAAGAAACAAAAAAAACCAAACGTCACACAATTGGATTGTTTCAAACAACCTAAAGGAGAAATTAAGATGACAGCCGGGTGCATCCAGAGTTAGTCAGATCCTGAAGGCAGTTCCTTTGGGGAACGGAGGAGCAATTTGTCAGATGACTACATTACAGCACACCCCTTATACGCATTGCTACAAAAGGAAGGCACAAGGTTTTAACTGAAAATAACATATAAGGCACCTGCATAGGGATCTTCAATTTGCCCAACCGAACCTCTCTAGAGCCTGCCCCAGGAAGACCACTGGGACGGGGGGGCTGCAGCCAAGACCTATTAAAGGCCGAAGGAGGGCAGAGGTGGGGAGCAGGAGAGCTGCGGCCCCATAACCGGGGGAAGAGGGGACCTTGGGCCTACCTCGGGCGGCGGGGGAGCAGCTGCCCCTCTCTGAAATCCCGGGGAGAACACCTCACCCCCACCACCATATCCGGACGGCCCGCACTGCCCCAGGGGCCCCAGCAGTCTCCCCACTCCCGTCCCAACGGCTACGGGCAACCCGGTGGGGAGGGTTCGGGGACGCGGCCTGGGCCGCCCGCCCCGCCGGGTGCGGGGGACGCGGCCTGCTTCCCCTCAGGGGAGCGGAAAGGACCCGGGCCCGGCGAGAGGCCATTCCCCCGCCCCTGCGGTCCACGAACGGCTCTAGTTACCGGCGAGCAGGGACTTTACCGAACCCCAGGGGACCGCCGCTGCCGTCACCGGGTCGCCTCGATCCGCCGGGGCCGCCGCTCAGGTCGTCGCCTTCTCCGCTGCCAGCCTCAAAGATGGCGCCTAACATACGGGCAACCTCAGCTCGCCCGTTGCCAACATGGCGGGCGGAACGGCTTCAGGGGGGCCCGCTTCCGTCCGTTGGAACCGGCGGGGGCGGGGCTCCGCGCGGGCGGCACCGCCCACCGGGGGAGAGAGAAACGGGGCGGGCGGCGCCCGTAAACAAAGCGTGCGGGCGATTTTTCTGCCTGTTTCTCCTCCGAGAGGCCCCGCCAGCGCCTCTAAACCCAGACAAAGCCCTTCACTGTAGGGCGAACAGGACAGTGTCCCCCTTCCCCTCCACCTCCGCCCCAGCTGCGGTGCCCCACACCCACCTCCTTGTCAGGGTGTGCGCCCCTGCCTGCCATGGTGCTAGGCCTCAGCCCCTGAGGTCGCCATCCCCTCCTGCACGCTGCCGGGCACTGCCTCAGGGTTACGCTTTCCAAACTGGAAGGTATTTTACCTCTTCGATCCGGTTTCCCGGGCCAGCAGGCGCTTGCCCTTGGGCCACCTAAGGCTGTGCTGTGCCCTAGGGAGGGAGGCCTGGGCCTGGCTGGCAGCCATTTCTCTGTCAGGGCAGCACGGGCCTGCTCAGACTTCATGCCAAATCGTAGGCCTAAACCTGCCTCCTGGTGCTTTCCTCCTCTCCATCCCAGTGTGCCAGTGTCCTGCTTTCCTCAGTTTGTCCGTGCGGCAGCGGTAAGCAGCCAGCCCGGCAGCAGGAGTGGTTTGTCCTCAGGGGAGGCTGCCTGGGGCAGCCCCACTACTGCACAGGCACAGTGGGTACAGCCATTTTCCCCATTAAATTACTAAAAGTCCTGTGATACGTTTCTTTCTCTGCATCCAGCCTGGGATATGTTTAAAAAAAGAAGCAGTTGTGGCTGTTGTATTTAATTAAGAGCTGGAGAATGCCGTCAGCACAGACACCTCCCCGAGAAAGCAGGAAAGAGCACGATGCTGCACAGTAAAGCTTTTATGCCCTGTTGGTATCACTTGTCATCAGCTCCAAGGGGCAGACGCTCAGCTGAGAAGTTTTAGGTTGAACGTTGTCACTGACAGCCTCACCCAGCTTGATCTTCTCATCACGGCTTGGCCCCGCAGTTATTAAAGACGCAGAGAAGCAACGCTCTCGCCACCGAAGCCAGGGAGTTTTATCAGTTCCAGTGCAATCAACCTGCTTGGGAATTAGAGTATTTCAGAGGCCGGTTGCTTTTATTTCCCGTTGTCTTTCTGGTCTGGGAAAAGTGCCTCTATGGAGGCAAAATAGTCTTGGTACAGAGGCAGGACATAGCTTGAAGCCAGTCCCTGGGAGATGGAGATCACAACCTCCACCATGGATCCCCTTAGAGGCACCGCGGACATGGCACCAGGGACGGGGACAAAGGAGGATTTTTGCTCAAGGACAGCTCAACTCATAGCCCAGGAGCACTGGTCTGGATGGCATTTAACAGCCAGTTCTGGACTCTGCTCAGAGATGGAAGAAGCCATGCTTGAGACAAAGCACTGGGTGCAACCAGCCAGCCCCTGCCCCTAGATAGCGAGGCTTATGCAGAGCGAAAACCCACGCTAAGGGGTGCTTTTGTAGCAGCAGGGTTGCTTTTGATCCCCATCCCTCTTTCCACCCCGCAGGCCCCACTTTCATGCTCTGGCTTGCTCCGATGGGAAGCCCAGCCATTCATCCAGCGCTAGGAAAGGATGCAGGATTGATTTCACAAGCTGGTGGACACACTGAGGACGTCACAGTTACATGTGGGCACATTTTATTCTCTGGATGCACTTGCGCATTGTTTCTGCTCAACAGCCAAAGCTTTATTGATTCAAAACCATTACCCTTCTCCCCTACCCCCAGCACGCTTTAATTTTTTGCTATGTACCCCCTTTCCCACCCCTCAACCACTCGTCCGCTTCCACTTTGAGTATTATCTCTGCTCGGAGTGTGTTTTCTCAGAAGAAGCCAACTGACAATTCATTCAAAATTTTTTTCTCCCAAGAACCATATAAATTACATGCAAAACATTGTACATAGAGATTAATATCAAAATGCAATACAGATCAGGTGCACTTTAAGCTGGACTCTAGGATATGGCAAACACACCAGGGTACATATTGCTTTGAAACCACCATTTTTTTTTTTTAATGTCATGCATACCACATAATATTCAGTCTTTTGTTTTGTATTTTTCTGTTTTTATACAAAAATACCAGTGCTTATTATACTTAGTTACTGGAAAAGAAAAACTCAGATCTGCGTGCTCTCTTCAAAAGAAGGTTTTGTTGTGAGAGCATTGGATAAATATATATACACACACAAATGTTGGTTTAATACTGTATATATATATATTTATTTAAAGGGAGGAAATAAACTAAAGGCAGTTTTAGCCATGGGCTTTGCTGAATGAAAATTGTATTTTTTTTTGTTGAGCAGGAGGATATCAGAGGCAGAGGACAGCCAGAGATCAGCCAGCCTTGGTGGCAGGGGACAGCCTTGGCAGAGAGATGCTGGAGAGGAACAGCCAGGTGCCAAGAAACACGCTGGCATTGTCCCCCAGCCTCGCTGGTTGGGGCAGAACCAGGAGAGCGGTACCCCCCTGGCACAGAGAGCGGGGTTCGCAGGAGTTTTATGGGTTGCGTGCTCCACGGGTTGAAGAACTTGTAGGAGCTGGACCCAGTGGTGAGGAGCAATGGCAGACGGGTACATGCGTCCTTCCGCCCCCCGAGAGGTACAAAAACCCGCAGGGACTCTTCTTTGAGGTGCTTGGTCCCTGCAGTCATGGAGGGCAACAGGAGTTGGCAATGGCATCTTGGAGATGCCCTCCCTGGATCTGGGATGGGGCTTTTCACCCCAAGAAGCATTTCTAAAGGGGCTGAGCACTACAGGACATCTACTCCAAAGGCTGCCCATGCTAAAATGTGGTTTAGTTTTTTTCCTTCTTGAGATTGTTTCAAAATTTTCCTCAAAGCTTATTGCACAAAACCTTTGAAAATTAAGTATAACCCCTGTGCAAACCAAAGGAAACCTTATCACATAATGCAAATGCCTAAAAATGCCTGTTCAGCAATGCACACAGGACATGGTGTAATGTCTTTGGTACCAATCTGCCAATTTATTTAACAGAAAACCACCACCACCACCAGAGACCCTACTGTTATTAAGAACTGGATGCAAAATTATGTTCAGAGTGTTTTAATAACAAAGCATTCCAAGGCAAGTTAACACGTATCACAGGGTATGACTTCGATTCCTGTCTGGCATGGCATTTTCCCCCGTGCACACTCGTGGCAGTTCAAACAAAGCAAAAAAAAAAAAAAATAAAAAAAAATAATAATCTCCCCCTCTTTCAAGGCATGTTGCAGAGAGTCCCCAGAAGTTCGTGCTGCCGACCATGCCTTTCAGCGTAGAGCACCAATCTCCCCCAACTCTTTTGTAATGTCCTCAATAACTTAACCCAATAGTCATCTGCCGCCAGTATATCACTGAAACTAAACAGGAAAAAAAAAAAAAGAANTACCATTCCATACGCAGAAACAAGAGAGTTGTAACAAACTGACATGTTTACGGTATTTCTCTGGCTGAATCTATATATATATATAAAAAAAAAAAACAAAACACATTTGTGTCATCCAACTAACGTCTAGTATAAAGATGGCTGCTCAGAGAAAAGGAAGCTGACTGGCATCCGATCGCTGATAACACGGAATTAATTACCTGTCACTTTGAACTGCTGTCACACAGTCACGCGCCCCTGCAGACGCGGGACTCAAGATTTCTTTATTTATTTTTTTTCTTTAAACAAAATACATATGGCTGACGTAAAAATATCAGTTTCTGATCTAAAGAAAACTATATATTTTTTTTTTGCATAATATTTATATATAATTATTTCTCCCCCTCCTAATATGGAAACTAGAACAACAAAAAATATTTATCAACTAAAGAACCAGACCCTTGTGGCAACCTGCCAGTCACAGATTTCTGGGAGTGACTTTGAGAGCCTCCAAAGTTGGCTTTTTGTTGGTTTAAGTCTTTTTTTTTTTTTCCCAATAGGTCTGAGGTAATAAAAAAATATCAAAAGAAAAAAAAAACCAAAAAACGGTTTGTTCCCCCCCCCCCAAAGTATTTAATAAATATTTATGTAATCTTGTAAGAACACCATATTTTCATTTTTTTTTTTTTTGCAAGTATTTAAAATAGAAAAAGTGATCTTTTAAGCAATGTCACCTTTAGTACAGAACCAAACCCCACAACCACCCCCTTTTTGTCTTTCCTGTCACCGCTTGTCTATAACCCAAAGAAACACCCCCCGCCCTACCCCCACGGTCCTGCCCAAGGTATTTTTTCAGCTTGTGGGAAGAAGGAACAGGGAGGGCAGCGATGGGTTTGTCTGCGCAGGCAGGGGGCTCGATATTGAATTTTTAATTGAGATGGGCAGTGGTGGCAATTTCTTCTTGCTGTTGGCAGTGTACGGAGCCCAGCCTTCACCCCAGCACCGGGGCAGGAGAGCCGGGAGAAGGACCTTTCCTCAGCTATTTAGGGCAGGAATGGGGTGACCTCGTCCTTCCCTCCTCCCACCCCAAGGAAGGGACAACTCGGTGCTGGGCTGGAAACAAAACAAAGACACTTGGTTTGCGTTGTCGTTTAAGGAACACTTATTTCTTGGCAAAGTACTGGGCCCTCGCGTGGCAGGCGGTGCTGCAGGCAGTGCTCGGAGAAGGCACGGGAGATTCTGCTGTGCGTTCTTAAAGGAAAGAAAAGAAGAAACCAGCCAGCCCCACCTCTCCTCTCGCTAAAACCTCTCTGCTTCCAGGGACGGAGGCTGGGCAAAGACGATGGTGTTGTACAGCCAGTTACCACCAGGTTCCCTCCGCTTCCAACCACGCCAAAGGGGACAAAGAAGAGAAGGCAGCAGAGCTTCCTCCAGCCCTGCCTGGGGCCAGTAACCAGGGGTGCACCAGCAAGAGCCCACGGGGAAGAAACTAAGCCCAAGCAAAGCAAACTCCTGCCTCCTGCTCCATCCCATGGCTTCCCAAGAGGATCAGTTCAGAGTCAACGTGCCCAGGACAACTGGCACCTCTGCTCCAAAAAATAAGGACTCTCACCGAATGGTTACAAGAGACCGAGGTGAGGCAGGATGCAAGGTGAAGGGAGGACCCTCAAAAAAACAGCAAATGAGGCAAAGCCTCCATGCAGCACCTTCTCTGGAAGACCTGCGGCCAACCAACCAACCTGCCACCTCTGCGAGGAAATGCCTCCACTGGCAAACCAGCTACAGAAGTGCTATGGAAATCAAGGGTCCTCCCATCGGCCATGGAGCCTCCTCTCCCTTCCACCGGCTAAAGAGACAACCCGATTCATCCCTTCCATGATCTAGGAGTTGACCCGCTGCACTGCCAATAACCCGATGCTTGTTCTCCATTCAGCCTGCTAACGCTTTGGCAGCGATGTGCAGAGCTGGTGGGCACAGCTGGAGCATCCTCTGGAGTTCCTCAGCAGTTAACCAGAGCTCGTACTCCAAGGCTGAAAGAATATTTAACCCAACAGTACAGAGAAGCCAAAACGGGCAAAAGTCCCTCTGCAGGAGCCGTTAAACCTTTGCAAGGCTCTCGCCAAAACTTTCACACAGCTGTTCAAGAGCAGACGAGATGCATCTCTTAAGATGCCCCAGGAACGAGCCCCATTTCTCACAACCATGGGTTTTTTCTTCACCACCTTTCCACTGCCAGTTCACCTCCACCTTGCTTTGGAGAAAAAAAAAAAATAAATATGATAATCTTTTACATCCAGCAAGGTTACAGCCAAGCCACCTTCGTTCCTTGTCTACCAATTACTGCTTTGGAAAGAGAGAGAGAAAAGTGTGTGCGCACACACAGAGGAGGAACTTTAAAGGCTAGGTACCATTTTTCAAGGTGGAAGACTGGTGTACATCCCTGTATCTATCAACCTGTGAGTAAACACCTTCCCCCTGGCTGGGTTATGTTTATTTATTTTTAATTTTTCGCACTAGAGTGCTAACTCCCCCACTTCCCACTGTGAAGTCACGGGGGGCAAATCCCACAAGCAAAGAACAAACCCCACCATTAGAAGAAAACCCTAAAAACCACAAGTGGAAAAAAAAATAAAATATAAAGTCACAAGTGCACTCTAGCCCTCGGGCTGAGAGCGTGCATGTAAGACTACAACAATTTGAACTTTTCTTTGAACATGCATTTTTCAAAGTGAAAACCCCCTACAGACACATGGAGCCCAACTCTCGGAGAGGAAATAACCTGGCTGCTTCGCTTGGGTGAGTACCACTGAAAATCAGGGATGGAGATGCACAAGTTTGGCTTAGCCTCTCTCCCAACGCCCAGCATTCGTGGTACTCTGGTTCCCACTGCTAAATAATGGTAAAAAAAAAAAAACAAACAACAAAACCAAAACAAAACAACAACAAAAAAAAAACAAACAAAAACCCCCCAAAAAACAAAACACCAAAATGATATACGTATGAGCAGTTTGACACGAAGTGACCGCAGTGTGTGATCAGTTACTGGTGCCAATATCACACAGGGCGAGGGGCGAAGGTGGAGGAGGAGGAGGAGGAGGAGAGGGGGGTTCGAAGTTCTAAGGTCAAACCGATGTCTCCAAGCTGTGTAAGGGGCTTTCGGGCTCCGGGACGGTGACCTCAGCTTGATCGCTGTCCACTGCATTGTTATTTCTGTTGAGGGATGTAGATCCACCCTGGCTACCCCCACCTCGCTTTTTGAGTCCGTCAGTCTCGGGGTCGTCTTCAGCGCTGTCAAGGAATGGTGTTCGAGGCTCGTCTTCCTCCAGGATGAACTCTGGGTGAGTCATGAAGTTATGGATGGAGCTTCTGGATTCGGGTTTCTCGAGGCCTTCGTACAAGGAGCTACGGAACGCATTCACCACTTTGATCTGCCGGGAGGCGAGGAGCGTGGGGGGATAAACAAAAGAGGGGTTAGTAATGGCTACGAGAGGCCAGAGCTCCCAGGAGAAAGTAAAAATAAATAATAAAGACACAATAAAACAAAAAGCACAACAACAACAGTCACCACCACTGAACAGACAGCTAAGTCAAAATGAGAAATCTATGGTGAACTAGGAGGGCCAACATGGATCAGACTCAGGCACTAGGTGTGTGATGGGGAATCAACCGACTATGGGGCGACTTCAGAAGCTGCAAGAAAAGACACAAGAAAACCTCAAAAAAACAAGATCACTTTGAATGAATGGAAGCCAAATGCATTAGTTGTCATTACGTGTGCGCACGCATATCTGTGTTTGTAAACAAGGACAAAAAAGTGGAACTACAACTCAAAAAAGAGGTGGGTTAGACAAACAGTGGGTTCACTTCAAAGCAAAAAAAAAAAAAACACTCTACTGTGGGAGTGATGTGCGTGTTTGTTCTATTTCATTTTTAGACCTACAGAAAGGAATGGGCTTGAAAAAGGCATCACAAACTTTTCAAGCCCATGTGAAGCAGCAGGTCCAAGTGGATGCCGTGGCCAGTAAAACCAGACCTGGCTAAACATGCAAGAAGGAAGCCAGATCTGTGTGAGTTTCCCCACACGGCTACCACCTGGATCCCGGGCTGGAGCTCTGGATCCTTCCCTACATCCCCATGCTGAGGAAGGCCCAGCGATTTCCAAAGGCAACTATTCTTTTGGATGCTCTGCACGAAAAACAATCTCAAACTTTGCTAGAAAGCCTGGCCACGCACTGCTCCTGTGAAACCCACAGGCTGCCAGCACCAAAAGCCAGGATCAACGTGTTACAAGCAGGAGATCCAGAGCCTGGTTTGGACAACCAGGGCATGGCTCTGCCACCTCCATTGCACTGGAAAGGAGAGGTCTGGAAACAAGCCCGGATGGTGGCTAGCAGTGGATTCACTGCTCCCTCCAGTTCCTCTGGAAATCCAGCCCTGAACTCGTCCAGCTCTCGCCCTCCCTTGCAATGAAGTCACAGCTGTTTGGTCGGATGGGTGACAAGTGTCAGATCCAGCGAACAAAGGGGCAGGAGGCAGCAGCGCTGTGGGGCTGCAGCAGAACCTCTCCACCCCCCTGCAGATGCTGGCATGCGTGAGACAACCAACATGTGCACCTCGGTCTCCTCCAGCTCTCCTGGATGACTCAGGGCTATAATTGCTCAAAAGATGTCAGAAGGCATAAACTGAAGGAGACCGATGCAATCAATATGTGGGCTTCTGAAGCAGAGCCAACAAACCAAGCAGCTGAAGGTCTCCCAGGCTTTGGAGGACCTGGTGAAATCACACACATGGCTTTGCCTTTTACTGCAAAGCCAAGAATAACCCACCACCCCGTGCCCTCCAAAGCATCCCTCGGGTTGCTGTTGGGTCTTACACCGATGTTCTCCCCCTGCTGACTCTTTCAGGCCAGAGCCAGCACATGGCCTCTCTCCAGAGGTCCCCCATCCTGCCACAGCAGGTCACACCAGCACCTTCCTGGCTTGTGGCACCCTCCCGGTCAGCTGGGACCTGTGCCATCTCCTCCCTTTATAGAGGAAGCTACTTACAAAAGTTGTCATCAGGGACCAAGTGTCTTGCACAAGCTCTTCTGTGTTTTATGGAAGCAATAAAAGCCTTTGCTCTGTTAAACAGAGTCCATCTGGGACCAGGAGATCTGTTCAACTCCTGCTCTTGGAAGGAGCTGCCCTCAGACCACTGTAAGACTTTGTTCAGCAGTGCTGAGCACAGCTAAGTTGGTAACATCTCCTCATAGCAGTGCCAGCCGTTCTGCTCTGCCTCCTGCCCGTGGAAGCAGCATGAGACACCTCAACCTGCTCCCAGCGCCTGAGGAACCCAGTCTCCACCCATGTCCCCTGCCTGCTGTCATGGTGTCACTGTGGACTGAAGCTGGGGCACAAAAGGAAGGAGAGCCACAGATCCCACAAAAGGGGTGCCAAAAGGGGTGCTCCTCCTCAGCACCCCTGTGCTACACCCTGGAGAGCCTCCTCGTCACTCAGCCGGTGGCTGAGGGAGCAGAGAGCGCTGTTGGAGGGAGAACAATTCAGATATCCCCTTGCAGGCTGATGAGGCAGATAAAGGCGTGTATGTTCTGCCACTCCTTTGCGAATGGGCTGCAGATCTGGTGGGTAAACAGACGACAACCCTCTTCCTGGTAGGATGAGCCGGGTGAAACTGTCCACCTTGGTCTGGTACGTGGGCAGGCTAGGAGGGAAGTCACCAACCAGCACAGCCAGCGAGAACCTCCTGGGGATCTTTGGTCTCAGCACAAACAGCACTCACAAAACCAGACCAGAGAAGTTACTCAAAGAAGAGTCTCGTGCCTGGAACCCTGGAGATTTTACCTGCAGGATGTCCCAGGGATCCCCTTGCATGAGGGATGCCTTTCTGAGGCTGCTCTCCATCTGTCTCAGAAAGATGGTGCTGCACCACACAGGGCAGCAATGCGGCATCCCCCGGCACAGGCTCAGCACATCCCAGCTAGAAACAAACAGGGCAGCTCTTGCACGCACACAGGGACCGGCACACACAAGCGAGCAGGATGACAGACACCCATGAGGAGATGAGCATGGGCCAGGCACCCCCCACGATGCTGGAGCACCAGCTGGCCTGTGAAAATGGAAAGTTTGTGTAGCTGGGAACAGAAATTCAGAGCCGTGTTTGCTGCGCTAATGACCACAGTAAGATCCTGGATGAATTCAGTGCTCAGTGTGAATGCACAGGACAAGGGAGACCACCAAGCAGGCCACCTTCTACCAAGACTGATCATCTGTGACATCATCAATGTCTTGAAAACAAGAACTCCAAGCACTGACCCCTAAAATGCATTGTGCAAAACCAATTAAACCAAGTATAACCAACTCGAAGAAGCTAACGAGAGCCTAGGCGACTGCCAAAGCAACTAGGTGGTCGATCTAGTACAAGCTCAGAGGAAGGAGTAGCTTCACAGAAGTCCTCCTTGCCCCTCCACCTCAAGCAATAGTGAGTCCAGACTTTTATCTACCACATCACTGCCTTCAGCTCCACCAATAACTTCTGCTCCAGCTTTCCTCAGATTTTCTTACTTTGACTTAACCATCTCTGTCAGCAACTGCTGTGAAATTAATTCAGCTGTTCTCTTGTCAAGGAACTTAACAGCAAGGAAATGTGTTTTGAACGAGCCAGGCAGTGCAAAGAACGCCATTCTCCCCAGCCAAGCTGGAATCCCACCTCCCTACCTGCCCGTGGTCAGGCTCATGTCTCCTCTCCATCCAAAACCTTCACAACCTGCAAGCTTGGAATTTATTCTCATTTCACACCATCACTGCAGCACCGCAACGTGCCGGGCAAACCCCACTGCTCCCATGGAGGTGGAAATTGCATCTTCTGCATGGAGCCAGCATCAGCTCCACCACTGACCCTGGTCCGCTTTGCCCAGCTCCCTCAAACCAGGGCAAAACCCCCAGAAGAGACCAGCTCAGCTCCGCAAACCATCTCCTGCGGGTCCTTCCCGAGACCTCCCTCTCCTCCATGGCCCCGACAGGGACGCAGCAGGCGGAGCTGCCGAGGTCCAGCCCTGGAGAACTCATCCCACCAAGTGAAGTGGAAGACAGAGGGACACCATTAATCTGTATGGAGGGAAGTGGAGCTTCGAGAGAGAGGGAAGGGAAGCAGCAGAGGGAAACAGAGAAAAGTCTAGGCAGAAAACAGAGGGAAGACTTAGTGACCTGGGTTAGCTTCTGGTAAAGTTGTTTGCTGCCTGGAAGGGCACAAGCTATCCAAGTTATCTATTCCCTTGCCAAATTGGGGAGGACATTAATCCATAGACTGCAAAAAAGCCTGCATTTTGGTCTTGCCCACTCAAGCCCACTACCCTGAGACCCCTCTAAGCAGGTTTTCTTCCGATTAGAAAGTCTTGGTGGTGCACAGATGCAGTCGGGAACAGAAGGCAGCTGCGCTGCTTCAGAAACACTGAGGTTAAACAAAATAAAATTCGAGCATCAGTGTCGGCTAAATAGAGAGAAAACAAAATTATCTCTTCTCTCCCACAGTGCGTAAACAGTGGAAACTGAAAGCTATGCAAAAAGTCACCAAGGATATTTCTTTAATAAGTGGAGAACACCGAAAATGACTGTGCAATAAAAAAAGCCAATTATCCGGGAAAGATACACTACCTACTCATAGCCTGGCACAGCTCTGCAGAGAGAATTCACGCTCACATGCTCACAAGCCCGAATATGCAGCTCACAATGAACACAGAGAGGGGCACTGCACCAGAGAGGGCTTTTCTTTGGTCTGGAAGCCCCCAGCTAGATCCAGGATCCAGCTTTGCCACTGATGTTCGGCAGAGCCACGTTTTCCGTCTCCATTCGCGTGCAGCGAGTCGCGTGTCTCTGCATACACTGAGAACCAGCGTGTGCAGAACAAGCTGGGCATCGATGAGCCGCTGCAATGGGGCAGCGATGCTCCGGTGACGCCAGGGGACCAGCGGAGCCCCGTGCTGTCCCCGCAGAGGTGCGGGGCAGCAAAGGGCATGCTTCCGTGCATGGGGCTCGCTCAGCTCTGTCTCGCACGGCATGCAAGTTCACAGGCGGGACAGAGGAGGCTGCTTGCTTACAAGCCAGCTCCGAACCAGCAGGCTGCGAGCAGCTCCGATGTGTCACCACCGGCCAGCTGAGCCACGGTAACCGGCTGCTGTCACGCAGCGTCCGGCCTCCTAAGCAAGGCAGGAGCAAAGACCCCTTCTCAGACGCGTGCGGATGGCAGAGAGCACACAGGCAGCCCCTCACCGTGGCTCAGCCGACCCCCGTAGCACACTAACTGCTGTGGGAAGGTCCATGTGGCCAACTCTGCCTCCGAACAGATTTACAGCTTCGGTAAAGCAACGCCTCTGCCCATCCCTGCCCTCCTGGGGCATCCCGGGGCTGGGCAGAGCCGCATCGGGAAGAAACGGCGGCTTTTGGGCGCAGCGTGCCCTTTTCACAGCAATGCTTTTTAGTTGCTCATGAACACAGGGTTCTTTTAACAAGAACCCCCAATTTTTGCACCCTTCAGGAGAGGGGACTCTTACATCAGTCCTGCAAAGGAGGAGAAGAGGTAAAAATGGAGGAAGCAACAAGGAATGGGGTGGGGGGGAAAAGGACCAGGAAGTATTGTAAACTTGTCAAAGATGCAACAGCATAAAAACTTTTTGTCCTTTTTTTTTTTTTTTTAAAAAAAAAACACACTCTCCCGCCCCATCCTTCACTTTGGAAATCAGTGTGCGAGTCAAGGGTTAGAGGGAGAGAGAACAGGCTGGGTTAGGTTGGTGCAGGTGCTCTCTGTGGTTATTAGAAGTCATGCATTGTAATAGACTATCACTCACTGCCCGCAGGAGGAGATGCAGCAGCAGCAGCAACAGCAGAAGTGGTGGGAGTGGAATTGACGGAGGAAAGAGCTACATGGGTTGGGCTAGAAACATTTTTTACATCGTGGTGCTGGCTCACGATGGAAGGCTGTCTCCTGAGGGCTCCCTGCAAAGAGGAGGCGCCGGTCTGGAATGTGTAAACTACGTCCATCTGCAAAGAACCAGAGAGTGAGATAGCGTCGCCCCGGCCAGAGACAGGGAGAGAGGGGTCAGGGATGGAGGGGAGCAGGGAGGTCGGGCAGACACACACGGACAGGAAGGAAGAAGGAGGACGGAGAGGTGGGGAGGAGGGAGGAGAGAACCCATCCCCGTAAACCCGCACCGGGTTCAGCCGGTGTTTCTGGGAGCAGAGGAGAGGTCAGCTTCCAGCCTCTGCCCTGCTCTCGCAGGGGTGAGAGGGGCAGGGTTTATCCCACCACCAAGAAAGAGACCGCGGTGGGAGGGAGCGACAGAGGAAACACCTTGGGTTATCCCGACAATCTGCAGGAGGAGCGGAGAAAGAGAGGGTGGGCAGAGATGCGAGCTGGCAGCCGGTGGTCCGGAAAACTGCACTGGGAAAGGGTTTCTGGTGCCTCAATCCCCATGGGATGTACGCTTGAGGGGCTGAAACCTGGGACACAGCACAGGCCCGCAGCTCCCACGGCAGCCGGCCGTGCTGGGAGACATTTCACTCTCTCTCACAAGCTCACGGCTCCGCACTGGGGTCGGAAGCGGAGCTGGGAGGGGTGGGGCAGGGATGCAGCAAGGAGCATCCTTGATTGTGGGCCACAGTTGCTCTGTGGATGCGCACCGAGGCCGGAGGAACCGAGCAGCAGCCAGGTGCCACTATGGCTTCCCGGACACTTCACAGCCGGACTGTCCCCAGCCCTGTGCCGCTGGCAGAGCACACAGCCCTGTGCCACCCTGCTTGCCCGCACAGCTCCTCGGGAAGGGACACCTCCTTCAGACCCCCGTGCAGCTCTAGTTCACCCTGGAGGTATTTCACACACTGCTTCGCTCCTTCCCGTTTGATCTCCCTCCACAGAGGGACCCTCTTTTCCCCCCAGCACCAGGCTGGCTCGCGGGGAAGAGCCCCGTGCTCTAGCTTAAGACACATTGACTTGGGACAGAAGCCCCGAGATGCTCAGGATGGACCTGCCGGCTGCTCTGCTCGATGCACAGGGCACCACCGACGGGAAAGGAGTCGCTAAAGGTGCTCCAGGACGTGCCAGCATCCAGGAGCGTTTTTCATGGTGCAAGAGCTTGTTTCAGCCCAGGTCCACCATGGCTGCAGGGAGATACCTCCTGCAAGGAGGCTCCAGGCTCGGCCCCGGTGGCATTCCTGGTGGCCGGTACTGCAGCTATTCGTACCTATCACACCTCCAACCCATCTGGACCGTTTCTGAAACTGTCCCAGTGTTCCCAGCACGTCTTTCACATGAATGAACGAGACCGAGCTGGCAGCTCGGCCCTCCGCAGCACCCTGGGCCCCCAGAAGAGCCCGGCCACCCCTCGCAATGGGCTGAACCTCACCTTGAAACCATCAAGGCAACACCTCACGGAGGAGAAGCAAAGTTAACATGGCAAACGCAGCTGCTGTGCTTCCTCCAGTCCCCATATCTGGGCCATTTTGGTTATCTCCATTTGTCGGGGGGGCCAGAGGAGGAGGAATGAAAGGTAACACAGTAGCCCTGCATGCCAGGGGCCGCTGGGGACCTACAGCTTTCCTCCATGGGGCAGCTCTGCCCAAACCTCGAGGAAAGATCGGGGCAGCGACCTCACTGCAGGGAGCTCGCCCTGCCCTGCCCAGCCAGCAGGCTGGGGGAAAACACATCCTTTCAGGAAAAACTGAGTCAGGGAGAAACAGCTGATGTAAAAAAACATATTAAAAGGCAGATTCTCCTCCCCTTCTGTGTTGCGGGGCCAAGAGCTCCAGGCGAGGAGCCTGGAGAGCTGGCAGGGAGGGGTGGCAAGAGCCTTTGGCCAAAAGGCCATCGGGAAGGACGGAAAGCAGCAGAGGAGCGAGACCAGAGAGGGTCCTGTGCAGGCAGGCCCCTCCTGGGCACATTCCCCACCGGGAACGGTGTCCCAGCGGTGACCAAGAGCAGCTTCAACGCTGACTTGCTCGCTGCGTGGCTCGCTAAGAGCCCGGGTGGCTCCGTGGCCCCCCCTGCAGCTTCCGAGCCCCCTCTTCCGCCGTGCAGGTGCCCATCAGCAGCACATCCAGCCCCTGCAGACCAGCCTGCCCTCAGGCTGCACGACACCGAGCTCTGCATCAGAACAGACCCGGTGCCTTCCCCCACCCCGAGCTGTCCCCAAAAGCCAGGCTGTCCTGGTTCCCCAACCAGGGCAGACCCAAGAAAGGCACAGGTAGTGGGAGAAGTCTCGCCCAGGAGGCGATGGCATCCTCCGAGCAGCAGCTGGCGCCTCTTTCCAGACAGAGCCCCTGGAGAGAAAGAGAGAGAAAGAGAGAGAGAGAGAAGGAAGAGCCCCACGGTACCCGCTGCCCCACGGTACCTGCGTCTGTATCCTGTTGAGACCCCTGAACCACAGGATCTGCCCGCGCCGCAGCTCCATCTCAGCATGGTCGATCTCATCCACGTCTTCAGGCAGCTCCTCCTCTGGGATCTCCTCCTTGGTGATGCCGTGCCCAGCTTCCTTCAGGAACTTCAGGTGGCTGGTTGGGACAGTGCAGATCAGCTGGGGAGAGGCAGGGAGAGAGCAGCTCCTTAGCCTGCAGGCTATGGCAGCCTGGAGCCCAGGGGGAGCATTCCTGCAACGAGCTGCCAGGGACTCAGCTGAGAGATGCCGGGATGCAGCTGAGACATGCCACCGCTGGATGTGTCCCACTGCAAGCAGGGTGGGAAGGAGGAGTAGATTAGCAACCTCCTCTCCTCACTGCTGGTGTGGTACTGGGATGGAGCATCACCCCCTTCCAAAGCTGCCTTGAATAAATACTGGGGAGAGCAAGGGCAGTGGGGCAGCGGGCAGGGAGAGGCAGGCTGCGAGCACGCTGTGGCAGGGAGGGATGTTTTTCAGACTGGCTCTTACCTGGCCCCAGAGGAGCTCTCCCACTCCGATAAAAATACACCAGAACCACTGGCTCAGGGTGAGCCCGGAGCAGCTGAATGGCTTCCCACCAAACTCCACAATGATGATCTACAGCACAGGAGAGAACAAGTCACACACCGGGGAGCTCCAAGGGCTGTGTGGCATGGCCACAGGATGAAAAGGTCCCCATGGGTCACAACTTTTCTCCCTTCCATGGGATCATGAGGAGCAAGGACCTCACGTCTAGGCTAGAAACTTTACAGGACACCAGAGGCACGCTGGTTGGCCGGCCCCAGCATCTCCCAACACACTCTAGACCCCAGTATTCAGGTTTTGTATCACCAAGAAACTGCTGGAGAAGAATAAGGGGAGAGGACAGAGCTGTGGGCAGTGACTGCAACAGACACAGGTCCTGCCTGCATCACGGTCCTCTCCCAGCCCCACCATCTTATTGCCAGAGCTTCACCTGAGCTGCAAACGTCCCCAGCACCACTGTGCAGAAGATGGGGTTGCGGTAGATGGCTTCGAAGACGTTCCTCTCCCCGTGGATCTTGCGCGCATTGATCTCGTTGAACAACTGCATCATGACAAAGGTGTTGAAGACGATGGTGTAGTGCTCGGTGGGTGGGGAGTGGAGCGGGGCGTTTCGGCCACTGTCGATGTCAAAAAACTTCTCCCCTAAGCAGACAAGGGGTTTTGGGGAGGGGATGGGGAAGGGCAGGGAAGAGAGGAGAAGATGAGATCCTGCTTCTTACTTCTGCTCTGCGCTGGTGGAGGTGGAATTAGGATCCCAGGTTCTTGCTGAAGATCCCTTGATCTATCTGGAGTCCCCCATGTAAGCCCCACTGAACCATTAGTTCCTTAAAAATATTGAAAACCTGCTGTCCTGCCTAAAAATGTGTCTGCATCCAGCGAGGTCTTGAGCAGACCCACGTCCCCGGTGTAAACCCTCTCCTTTAACACCCCTCCGCTTCCCATCCATTATCAAATAAGCTCTGTCCTGGCCAACGTGGGGTCACCGAGTGACAGCTGAGAACAAGGGTCCCCAACGCAGGTGAGGAAAGGCGGCTCACGAGGCAGTGCTGGGACTCTGCCCCCTTTTCCTTCCCCCCTGCCATTTCTTGGGGCCTCACAGCTCACCTGCAAAAAGCAGCGTGAAAATGATAGTTAGCTGGTACACCGCGTGGCCCAGGATGTTCTTCATCATGGTGCGGGAGATGAGCGGCTTGTTGCGGCCGTACGGCTTGCGCAGCAGCAGCGACTCGGACGGGGGCTCCGTGGCCAGGGCTAAGGAGGCGAAGGTGTCCATGATCAGGTTCACCCACAGCATCTGCACAGCCTTCAGGGGAGAGTCCTGCAGAGAGAAAGGAGAGAACGTGGCACACCACCACCGAAACCGCCCTCTCTTCACTCCCTGTTCCACAGGAGCCCCCGCTCTCCTCCTGCCGAGCCCAGCAGCCCCGTACCTGCGTGATGCAGGCGCCCGTGAAGGCCACGATGACAGCCACGACGTTAACGGTCAGCTGGAACTGCAAGAACTTGGAGATGCTGTCGTAGACGTTGCGCCCCCACATCACTGCCTTGACAATGCTGGTGAAATTATCATCCGTCAGGATGATGTCCGAAGCCTCCTTTGCCACGTCCGTGCCTGCGATGCCCTTGAGGGCCAGGGAGAAAGCGATGGGGTGAGTCATGGAGCAAGCTCGCCATCTGCCTGGCTCCGCTGCTTCCCAGAAACAGCCCCGAGAGAAAAATCCGCCGGAGCCAGCGTCAGTCCTGTGTTCGACAGCGAGTTCTGCTGCGGCTGCGCCAATGCACCTGAGAGAGAGGAGGCTCTAAAGCAGCGAAGCCTTCAAGGACAGACACCGGCTCAGCTCCAGAGCCGGGCTCTGAGTCAGCGCAGCTTTACAGCCCCCAGACAGGGGCCACAGTGCAGCAAAGCTGGAGAACAGCTTGTAAGGATGGCTTCCTCCTGTGTCAGGGACCACCGGCATCCCTGGCTGGGCATCTCTGCTGCAAGCAAGGGTTGGGACGCCGCAATGAGGGAGAGCTTCGGCACCCTTCCTGGTGCCTTCTATCCCATCTGAGGGAGGTGGCAGCCCCAGGGCTGCCTGTGGCCCCCTCAAGTCACCCACAGCAGCTCAGAAGGGCTCAGTTTGCTCTGCAGGAGCTGGGCTCGCTGCGTTTCTCACCGCCGGCACACAGAGGCGCTCGCTTTGCAGTAATTAAACGCACTGAAGCGATGCCTGTAACCAGCCCATTCCCTGGTGCTTTCCCGGAGAAGCTCTTTTGATCTGCAAGACCCACCTCAGACAGGAACTCCCCGGCTGTTGCAGGGCATGAGCTTTGGAGGAAGCTGGACAGACCAGCCGAAGGTTCCCCATGTGCCGTTTGATCCCCACTCTCTGGAGACCCAAGGGCAGCACAGCCCCGGTGCTGGGCCCCCAGCAAAGCCCAGTGCCTGGCCAGGGTCTGATCCTGCACATGGGGCAGGGAGCCCCGCTGTACGCTCCCCAAGAGAAGACAGAACTACCTTTGGCTCTTTGTCCTAAAAGGCTCCAGAATTGCACTTGGATATTTAACACCTTCTTAAAAACCTCTGCTCCCCGCAAATTTCTCACTCAAAGCTCCCTACGTGGGCTCATAAGGCTCCACCCAGCAGCTGGCTCCTGCTCACCTACCTAAACTTAAACAATTCACAGGAAACCCATTAAAACTGACAGGTTTGTTTTCTTGCTTCTTTCCGACAGGGCAAAGAAAAGCAGCAAACCAGGAGATCAGAGTTTTTCCCTGTAAGTAAACTCCCCAAGTCCGTGACAGCACCACGCTCGGAGCCTGGGCTGCCCATTACAAGCCTGGGTGAAGAACTGCAGGGATAAACCAAGTCTCGCTGAGTTACTGGTTTCCCACAGCTCTCCTGGACTCCACAGACACCGGGACCAGGCAGGTCCCTGCTCTGGGTGCTCCATGTCACCTTCAGCTCGACACAGTCCCTCCAGGTGGGACATAGGAGCCCTAAGCCAGGCTCTCGGAGGATCACTTCCCATCAATCTTTTGCTACAAAGTTCCTGAGAATTAAATCAAACCTCCAAAGGTGGTTTCTTTTTTTCTTTTTAAGCCGTCCTGTAGATTTGGAAAAGAGCTTTACCAGTCCAGAAATAATTTCAGTGTTGAGAATAACCAAACACGCCATTAGTTTCTCACCCCAGAGGGCGACGGCTGCCCCCGGGGAAAACCCACCGCCCGTCCGTACCATGGCAAAGCCGACGTCGGCTTTCTTCAAAGCTGGGCCATCGTTGGTCCCGTCCCCGGTCACGGCCACCACCTGCCTCTGGTCACCAACGGTGCTGTCGATAATTCCTGAAACGGAGACAAGCAGTTCAGAGAAAATAAGCCCCAAGGGACGGCTCCCAGCACGGATGGTGCTGCAAAAGCACCCGGGCAGAGCAGGATGAGACACTTTGAGAGGCAGCAGCCAGGGGCGCTGGCAGGCGCTCACCTTTCACGAGCGTGTGCTTATCTGTCGGGGAGGAACGGGCCAGCACACGCAGCTTGGGCCAGATCTTATCCAGCTGCTCCTGCTCTACCTGCAGGACAAGGAACACGTGAGAAAAGTAAGGGACCCCCCAAAAACCTTCTGCCCCACCAGAGAGCAAACCCCAGCTGGGACAGGGCAGCGCCCTCGCCTGCAGACACGCCTGCGGCTGCGCTGGCTGAGGATCCTGGCAAGCGGAGGGACCAGCTGCGTTTATTCAAGGAGAGGAGGAAAACCCATCGGGATTCAGCGCCTCACACTGCCGGGGCTGTCGGAGAGGCCACCCACACCCACTGCAGAGCAGGACCCGGGGGTGCTCTCCCACCTCTCCCTTCTCGTTGCGGATGAGCCGGTTGAACTCCTTCCCCTCCAGGCACAAGAAGTCCTCCCCTGGCAGCAGGATGCCACACTTTGTGGCGATGGCACGGGCGGTGTTGATGTTGTCCCCTGTCACCATGCGGACAGTGATCCCTGCACGCTGGCACTTCAGGATGGCATCTGGCACCTGGGGCACAAGGACAGAGTCAGGGGGGCAGACGGGCAGGGCAGTGTGACGGGTCTGGCACTGGGTATCCCGGGAGGTTTGGCACTGGGTATCCCGGGAGCCAGGCAGCTCCTCTCCCACCCTCCCTAAAAGAGTCTGGAAAGCGCCCCAGGCTCAGCTCATTGCTCATGGGGATGAAATGTTGAACTGAAAATTTCCCCCTCCAGAACCAGCTCGGCTATTTGTCCCTGGGATACGAGGGAAGCCACCAGGGAGCGGAGAGGACGCCTGTCCCTGCTCGCTGCTGGCTCCTCCTGCTCCGCAGCCTCCTGCCCTCGCCGCAGCTCCAGCCAGACTCCTGTGCGTGTCCGGAGCAGCTCCTCCGGCACAGAGAGCGCGAGATCTTCCAGTCCCTGCCCCAAGGGGAAGGCAACCTCACTGCCTCCTCCCCGTCATGCCACGGTGCTGGGCGCCAAGGCACAGACGGCCCTATGATCCATCACAACGGGGGGCATTTCGTCCGCCCCCCCCGCACCGCTCCAGCAGCACGTTGCTGCGCTAATGGGTTTATCTATTACGGAGCAGTGGGGGAAGAGGATATTAGTGAGAAATTAGCAAATTGAATCAATGGCCTCCAGAGCCGGTGCAGACGGGGCATCTGTAATGCAATTCCCAGACCCAGATACGCGAACATCTAATCAGGAAAGATGCAAGCAAGGCAGGAGCACAGGGGCAAGCTCCAAAATGTAATCAAGAGGCAGGTATCGGAGAGCTTATTGCATTAGCCCAGCTGCCTGCCAGGAACCAGCTACATCAGCCCTGTCCCTCTCCAACACCCCTCTGCCACCCCTACGTGGTACCTCTGTGCACCTTCCAACTGCATGTGGAACCAGTCGGGCTTGTGCACAAAGCCCTGGTAGCAGCTGGGGGGAAACCTTGGGTGGAACAGGTCATTTTGTCCAGATATGGGAGAAAAATGCCAGCAGCAGGGAACTGGTAGCATGGGGCACTTCAAGGATGGATTCAGAGGAGCTGCTTGTGCTTTTATAAGGGGCTTGTGGTCCTGAGCAGCAGGGAAAGGGGCTCCTGGCCCAGGAATGGGGTGGAGGACAGTTGGAGCAGAGCTGGGGTCCAGTACCTCTGGCCGCACAGGATCCTCTATCCCAACCACAGCGATGCAGGTCAGGTCAGACAGGATCTCATTCTCGCTGTCCCAGTCTGGCTCAGCATCAGCAGGGAAGTCACGGAAGGCCAGGCAGATGGTCCGCAGCCCATGGCAGGCCATGGGCTCTATCACCTTCTTCACCATCTCATCCCGGTCCTTCACCTTGAACACCCGGGGGTCACCGTTCTTGTCCAGGATCCTGGTGCACCTAACGCAGGACCAGGACGGAGGGTGAGGGAGACCGGTGGTGGCACGCGCTGCCGGCTCCCCATCACCCAGCTTTCCCATCTGCAAAATGGGGACATCCCCCTTCCCCACAGCTCCCTACAGCTTTACCAAAGCCACCCTAAGAGAGTTAAACACTTTGCACGGCAGCACCTCCCAATAGTCATCTCCGTGCTCCACAGCAGCTGAGCCCCCTTCACCCCACAGCCCCCCAAAACAGCTCCGTGGTGCATCGAGAGCCTAAAGCCCACAGGACGGGGAGAGGACCCGGGTAACGAGGGAGGACGGTTACTTGCGGAGGATGATCTCGGAGGCTCCCTTGCTGTACATGCGGAAGCCGCCATTGCTGTTCTTCAGCACCGTGCTCATGGATTTGCGCACCGAGTTGAAGGTGTAGACCTTGTAGAGCTTCTCCTCCGGCACCTCGTTTCGCACAGCCTGGTAATCCTGCTTCAGGTCCAGCACGAAACCCAGCAGGGCGCACTCGGTCTTGTTCCCCACTTGCCGGGGTAGCCCCGCTTGCTTCTCAGGTGGCTGGAGGGGAAAAAGGGAAAGGAAAAGCAATGTCAGACCTCGGTATGGCAGGATGGGAGCTGCAGGAATGGCCAGTGGTGGGAAGGCCACAGGACACAAGGTTGTGCTTCTCCAACTCACCAGGATCTTGGATGTGTAGGCAGAGTTGATGGCAACACCGTTGACTATGAGGTCCAGGATCTTGGGCAGGATGGCGTCAGGGTCGGGGATCTGGCGGTAGTGGGTGTCCCCCATGTAGGCCTGCACCACGGTCATGCGATTCATGGTGAGCGTGCCCGTCTTGTCCGAGCAGATGGCGGTGGCATTGCCCATGGTCTCGCATGCATCCAAGTGTCTCACAAGGTTGTTGTCCTTCATCATTTTCTGCAGCAGGCACCACGAGCCAGAAGGTTAGAGTCAAAAAGCCTGAATTTCCTCACCATGCCCCCAGCAACCCCGCTGCATCGTGGTCTCACCTTCACGGAGTAAGCCAGGGAGATGGTGACCGCCAGCGGGAGCCCTTCAGGCACAGCCACCACCAACACAGTGACACCGATGATGAAGAACTTGACGAAGTACTGGATGTAAATGGGGGTGCACTCCGCCAGCCAGGGCCGCCCCTGCACCCCAAACGTGTCGATCACAAAGTACAGCACCAAGATGATGACCGTGATGGCCGACATGATCAGCCCTGGGGGAAGAAGAGGCAGAGCAGCAGGTGAGGGGACGCAGAGGAAGGGGACAGCCTTCTGGGAGAGCTCTGGGATGACGGCTCATGCTGGGCCACCACCACTCACCCGCCTTCCCGATCTGGACCGCCAGTCGCGTGAGCTTCCCTTGCAGCACAGACTTCTCCTTCTTGGGCACCTTTACCTTCTTCTTCTCCTTCTCCTCATTTTCCACCCCTTCCTGGCTCTTCAGGGGCTGGATCTCTAAGGCCACACCATCCTGAGTTTTAGCTACAGCCCAGGGCAAAATAAGACACCACGTGTGAATAGGAGAGAGACCAGGAAAACCTGTAGGACACCACTGAGAAAGATGGTGGTGGGAGAGAGAGAAGACCCAGAACAAGAACCATTCCCGACGACACACGCATCCGAGCACATGGAAACCTCATGTCCTGGGGCCCTGCCACCTCTCTACGGGGCAGTTTTCTGCCATCTACCCCAGTCCCACGCATAAAAGATCCTCAGAGCTGACACTGGCGATGTGACCCCTGTGCTGGTCACACCTCTAAGGCAGCACTGCAAGAAACCCTCCGGCCAGGCTTTGGGGTGGAGGCAGGTCTCTCCGAGCCTCGCCCGAGGGCTGCTTTACACCCTGCAGCAGATGGGGAGCACTTTGGGCTGATCCCAAAGAAGCTCCGGTGTCCCCCCATCCCCTGATGAGCACCCCTGCTCTGTGTCCCACTCCCGATGCCACCTCTGCAGTGCCCTGGGGGCAGCTCAGCAGGAATTGCTTGCCAGGGGAGCGACTGAGGGGGTGAGATGGAGGGGGACGGTTAGAAATTTGGATGAAGATTGAAGAGGAGGGAGCTGGCTCATTAAACCCCAGCCCTGAGCCATCCATCACGCTTTTAGAACCCAAGACAGCCAGGCTTTCAGCTACTATAATTGGTCTAGTCCAGCTGAAGGTCTGCACTAGGGAGACCCAGGTTGGCTGGACGATGGGGAGAGGGATGGGGAGAGGGATGGACTTGTCCCCTCCTGGCTGCCACCGCTCAATGGCTTGAGACACCCCGGAGCTCGTGGCTGCTCCACATCGGACACCTCCACGGTTACGACAGACCCGACATGGACAAAACAAGCACCCGGACACAGTCTGACGGGAAGGAGGGAAACTCAAACTGCTGAGAGGAGAGAGAAAGAGAGAGAGAGGTGGAGAGAGAGGTGCAGAAATGGGCTTCTTCCACAGCCTGCAAAGAACAGTGTGAGAAACACTGGCGAGGAGACGCTCACGGAGTCGAGGCCATGGGAGGAGAGGGTGCAAGCATCGCGTTGGCCAGGTCCTGTGGGACATTTCATCCCGGGAATGGTGTGAGGGGTCCCATGTCTCTCCCTGAGCCATGCCCAAACACAAGCCCCGCAGAAGGACTGCTTCTGGCGGGGGCACAAGGGCTTCAGAGCCACCAGGTCACAGCTGCAGCTCATGTCAACATGGATAAAGTTTGCCCCGAGAAAGGGATGCTCTGCCAGTGGCCCAGGCTGCTGGAAGAGCCCTGTCTTCCCTGCACAAAGGCTTTGCCCCACGCAGGGGCAAGGTAGCCACGGGGAAAGCTGGCCAGCCCCATCCCAGCTATGGACAGCCCCATGGTGGGGTGCTGGAGGGCACCGTGATGCTGTGCTGGGGCCACCGGCCACGGGACCATTGCACCCTCTCCCAGGACAACGAGGCGAGAGTCCCGCCGGAGCAGCAAAGAGCACAGACTGATGAGAAGAAGGAAGGAAGGAAGGAAGGAGGAATGCTCGGTAGTTAGTGTGGTGCTGGTTCAAAGGATGGAGAGGCTGGTTACCTTTGTTGCGATTTTCGGGGGCTCCGGTTTTTTTACCTGTTCAAAGAGAAAAAGGGTGGAGGGCTGAGCACATGGACCCACGTTCACCGTCCGGCTGGGGGGGGGACAGCCTGGGGCTGGCCCTGCTCCCGGGGGCCATGCACTGCTCCAGTGACATCCATGCGCAGGGCTCAGCACCCTGCGGGCACCCTCCGGACACCATGCGTGCCTTGGTCCACAGCTTGCAGCACCGGGGAGGCTCCGGAGCTCCCCGACTCCCCCACGTACCCTGTCCCCAAGGCTTCAGGCTTCCCCACCTGCAGAGCACCTGCTTACAACCCCTGTCAGTGCTTCAAAGGGCGCCAGTGGCGTCTTGGACCCTTGAGGAGAAGAAACCATAAGGGGAGCTCAATCTCCGTGCAGCATGTGCCGAGCACCAGTGCTCCCTGCCTCCCGGCGCCATTGGGTCCACCCGGGAGATGCAGACTCCGCGCCCCCCGCCATGGGCAGCACTACATCCATAGTAGGGATCTCTGCCCCCCATGTCTGTGGTGGGCAAGATCTGCCCATGGGGGTCCCCAATGCACCTCCACAACATGGGGAGCACAGGGCTGCTGCAATCTCAACAAACCTTGGGCGATAAGGGGTTTATACACCTTCCCTCCATCACCACGGCGGGGAGATGAGCCGGTGAAGCCCCCTGACGCACTTTGGTCCCAAATCGAGGGCCGCAAGGCACCAAGCTGGGTTTGCTGTGGGGCTAGGAAAACACCGAGCACCATGCCTGGGCTCCTGGCGAGCTGCTACTCAGCTCCAACAGCAGCGCCATTCCCATGTCTCACCCCGTCCTCCCACCCCCAAGTTGGCAGCTAAACCCCAAGAGCTCCACAGATGCCGAACCCCAGCGATGCGAGCCAGCCGCCTGCCCCGGGCGAGCGGAGCTGGAGAGAAACCTGGTGCCGAAACGGCTGCCAGGAGAGGCCCGGCAAACCTCTCCCCGCCTGGCATCGCCTCCCGGGAAGGGCTCCCTGGCGCAGGGCTGCCTGCGATGCCAACCGGCAGCTCCCTCTGCCAGCTCCTCGCACCTCGCAGCTGCTCCCAGTGAGCCCAAACCTGCTGAACAGGGACGTGGGGACACGGGGGAGAGCAGGAGCTTCCCCCAAGCCTGGCATGTACTGATGCTGGCTTTAAAGCTGGTATCGGAGCTGGCACAGAGCGGCAAGATGCGAGAGCCAAGGCAGGAAAGCATTTGAGTCCCAGCATGATGGGGAACACCTCAGCCCTCCTGGCTGTTCTCCTACCCTCCACCCCCCAGCAGAAAACCCCTCCTCTCCCTCTTGCCATCCTCTGTGCCTCGCCTCCTTCCCCAGGGAGACACCAGCGGAGATCTTCAGTAAAGTCCTCAAGGTTCTGGGTGGGCTACTAAATCCTGCGGACAACCGGGACTCACCTTCCCACCACGGGGCGGGCAATGAGCACCGTGGGGCATCGCTATCGGCCACCTTTCCCTCCAAGCCTCGACCCCTTCCCAACTCTGCAACTCCAGGCTGCAGCCGGCTGGAGAAGAGAGAGTTGGAGCCGTGTCTGAAAGAGCTGGTGAGCAGAGGTCTGGGCTTTCCTCAGGCAGCACGATCCCCACGCTGTGGATCGCCCCCCAACGCCTGGAGAGCTCACCGTACCTGCCTGGGTCACCGGCACTAACACACAACCGCGTCCCACGGATGTGGGTGTAGCTTGTTGCACACCGGTGGATGCTTCCCAGGAAAGGGAGAAAGGCAAAAGGAGGGAAAAAGCAGGCTCAGTGGATCTCCTCACCTTTCTTCACCTTCTTTTCCTCGTCTCCTTCTCCCGCACCCAAGAGAGTGAAGATGATTCCTGTCTGGGAGTTGATACCCACGGCCGTCACCACCATCCTGCCGGAGCCCTCCATCACGTGGGTACCTGGCACAGCAGGGAGGCCACGGTGAGACAGGACACTGGCACGCCATTCCCATTCTCCTCCCCAACAGCAGGACACGGGGTTCGGGAGCAGTCACCGCTCCATCATAGCACAAACCCAGCCCAGCACCGACCACGCCAGCGCCGCCTGGGATTCTGACCTGACAGCAGCATGGGGTCTTTATCCAGCGATTTCTTGACTTGGTCTGACTCCCCAGTCAGCGAACTCTCATCTATTTTCAGGTCATTGCCTTGGATCAGGATCCCGTCTGCTGGCAAGAGATCACCTAGGAGAGGAGCAAAGAGGGGGGTCAGCCCCAGCCCGGGCAGCCGCAGCTCAGCCCTGCCCGCGTCGTCCCAGGAGAAGGCTTCATGTGTCAGCAAAAGGACTCAAAACTCAGTCTCAGACCAAATCTAGAGGGAGGAGAAGCAACAGATGGGTATTACAAGACAGATGGGTATTATAAGATGATATCCAATAGCACCAAAATCTTCACTGATATAGGAAAGCATTCGTTGTGAGGACGTTTGCTCAATCAGTGCCTCCCCTAACTGGTTTTACCAAATCAACGCCACATCCTTCCCAAAGCCTCCTGATACATCCAAACCGTGACACGATCCCATCATCCACCCGCCGAGGAAGGGAAAAGCCCTGTGTGAAAAGGAACACCATCTTGGACCAGCCTCCTTCCTAACAGGACTTGCACAGGCTGAGCGTACCATTACCCCCTGGTAAACAAGGAGCAGGGCCTAGTTTAGCCCAAGGGCTACGTCTCCTTGGAGGAGATGTTCACCAACAAGGACACGGTTGTGAAAATAAATCATTTTTGAGACCAGCAGGTGGCTAAAACAACCCAAAGCTGCGCCCAGAGCCTGGCTTAGCTCTGCCAGCCCAGCTCCAGGCTGGCAAGCGGCAAGGCGAGGGAGCTCCATCACCTGTATGGTAGCATCTCCCATCGCTCCCAGCCACGGCATGCTGCAAAACAGAGTAACTGGAGGAATCAACGCTTTTCCTCAAGGTAAGAAGGTCTGGAAAAGCAGAGAGGAGGCATCGACCCCAGCCACCGCCGCCTCCACTCACCGTACTTGATCTGCGCGATGTCTCCCACCACGATCTCGGCCACCGGGATCTGAATCACCTGCCCTTTGCGGATGACCGTGAACTTCTGCTCCTGCTCAATGCGGCTCTGGAGGCCCCGGAATTGCTTCTCCTTGCTCCAGTCATTGAAGGCGGTCACCAGCACCACGATGATGACCGAAAACAAGATAGCCGCCCCCTCGATCCAGCCGGCCTGCGACTCGCCCTCGTCCTCCACGCCGCCCGCTGACTGGCCGCACACTGCAGTCGGAGGAGAAGACTTGTTTGCACAAGGAGACACCTGCTTTCCTCTGAGTAACATGCTCAGAGCAGAGCCTGGAAGACAATTACTCCTCCCTCCTCCTCCCTGAGCTGCTCCAAGGACTTCCCCTGCTCTCAGGAGAGGGTTTTTACATCCCTGGAGGCATTTGGGTTTGGTTTTTTTTTTTTTTGTTGGGTTTTTTTGTTTTGGTTTGGTTTTTTGTTTGGTTTTTTTTTTGTTGTTTTTTTTTTACCTCCTCTTTTTTTTCACTTTTCATTTTTGTCAGAGGTTGGGCTGAGAGAGCCAGGACAACTGGCTTCTATTTCCAGTTGCAGCACCCAGCCCTCCCTCCGCTGCATGACCCTCCAGTGAGTCACCGTCTCCTCGCATCTCCGGATCCCTGCCCCGGCTCGACTCCTCCGACGATACAGAGATCCAGGGCTGGGGAGGAGAAACGCACCCAACGCTGTCGCTCAGCCACACGTGGGGTGTCACGGCTGGGAGGAGCACTCCCTGCTCGGGGGGAGGTACCAGGGGACAGACAGCCTTGTCCCTCCGTGCCCAAACCAAAAGAGAAGCCCCACGGGACCTGGGAAGCCACCAGACCAGATGGACCCTTTGGCCTTTCAGCATCTTTAGGGGAGCAGCAAGGAGCAGCTCTGAGCCATGCCATGGTGCCAGCTGTGCCCAGACACATCCATCAGTGCAGGTCCCTGGATGGGGCCACACCAAGGACCCCAAGGATGGGGAGAAGCCACCACCTAAAGAGTGAGCAGAAGTAGCTCCCAGCTCCATCTGCACCAGGGTGGAGGGACCCATGGGGTGACCTTCCAGAGACAGCACCTATCCCAAAGTCCTGCTCCCGCATAGCTGGGCTCACATGGGTCCCCCACCGGGCACCCCACCACACCGCAGGGACCCCAGGGACTCACGCTCATTGTCACCGCCCGGAGGGTGGTAGAAGGACAGGCCCAAGGAGATTATGGCTGCGATTTCCAAGATGATCAGCGTGACGTCCTGGAGTGCCTCCCACACTAACTGCAGGAACGTCTTGGCCTTTTTGGGAGGAATGAAGTTCTGGCCGAAGACCTGCCGCCTCTTCTCCAGGTCGGTCGGGTTCCCGGACAGACCTGGAGAGGGGAGAGACGAAGATGAGGGCAAACCCCACCATTGCCCCACAGCCCCCCACCAGCACCAGTGGGACCCCCGCAAGGAGCAGCTCCCTGACTGCAGGGGGGAAGCCAAGGCAGGGCTTGGCTCCGGTCACCGGTGGGGCAGGGGACATCCAACCGGTGGGGCAGGACGCTGCCGGAGCCGCAGGCAGGAGAGCAAATGGGGTCCGGGGTGAGCACACTGAGACGCCTCTTCCCAGCACAGCAGCCTCCAAGCTCCCGAGTGCCAGTTAATGCCAGTTGGCACTGGCCGGCTTGTTTACATGCTGCATCAAATTAGCCGTAAATCTGGCACCGCGAGCGGCGCTCGGAGCTGACGGAGCCACCTGATCCCTCTTCTCCTGCCAGCTCGGAGGAGCAGCCGCTGCGGAGAGCGACTTGGCGCAGCAGGAACGTCTCCGAGCTCGGCCGAGCCCTAGGGACCTGCCACAACCGCAGGAGATGGGGCAGCGTGGCCGAGCCAGCTCCTGGGGGGAGCTGGTGGAGGAGACACGGGGCTGCCGCTGGAAAAGGGGTGGTGGGAGTGAGGAAAGGAGCAGGAGAGCCTCGAGCTGGGCTGCTGGTCCCTCTGTTGCATGCAGCAACCCCAGAGAGTGGGGAGCAAAAGGGGGAGCCTGAGCTCCTGCCCCCAGGTAGCCGGGACTGGGGACACACAGCCCTCCCATCCTGGGACAGGGGCCAGCAGCGGGAGACGGCAATTCCTCCCCGGCCATGCCCTGCATTAAAGCCATTAAAAAGCTGATGGGGTCCAACGTGAGAGCAGCTTCCCTTGCCCAGCACCACCTTAACGAGCCCCGCGCTCAGCACCCCCCCCTGCTCTCCACCTTAAGATGGCCCATGGGGCTGCTGCCAGCTCCCAAGATGCACCAGCCCCAGACATGTCCTGGTGCCTGGAGCAGCCTGGCAGCGATGCCCTCCTGGGGGGACCCAGCCCTCCCACTCAGGGGACACCTCCCCATTGCATCCCAGCTCGGAGGAAGCAGCAGGATGGATCCCATTGCCCCCGGCTCCACGCACGCCCCTTTCTCCTGCGGCTACACCCTGCGGCTGCAGGGAGTGGACACGCTGGCAGAGTGTCCCCACCCAGCTGTGACGGGGCAGCAGGATCCTGGGATCTCCCAGCCCCGATGGCCTCCCCGAGCCCAACCCATGCGGGAACGCTTCCCGCCCAACATCTCCGGCGGGACGGATGGAAAATATGGCTAACTGCCACGGCTTGACTCATGCCGGCGCCAGGGCCGGCCCTGCACGGTGTGTGCCGCGGGGCAGGAGGGACGGGCACGCACACGCTCCCGCACGAGGATGCAGGATGCTGCCACAGGGAATGGGAGGTGGCACACGTGGCTCTTCCAAAGCCCACATCGCACTCACGGGCATGGCCCCAGAGCTGCCCCCCACCTTCCTGGGGCAACTGGGGAAGAAAGGGGCTTTCAATTTATCTGTGCTGACACAGGGAAGAAGGTTGCAAGGAGCAGAAGCCGTGGGCACGTACTCCGGGCACGCACCACGGGTCCAGGTTGCCAGCAAATCCTTCCTGGCTGGGGCCACTGCAGGGCTTGGGGGGCACTGATTAGCGGGGGTTGGATTAGAAATTTTGGATGGAGGCCACAAGGGACAGCAGGACAACAAAACCCCTGTGCAGTCACCGGTCCCCGATTAGAGGGGAGGCCGGGAAAGCTGCTTTTGGGGAGCAAAGCCTTCAGGCAAAGAGCCTCCAAAGCAAGGTCCTCGCCCCGGCTCAGGAGGGAGGTGGCAGCCCCAGGAGCCGCTAGCGCCAGCGGGTGAGTCAGGGCGGTGTTTGCTGACACTTGTCACCCAGGGGACACCGGGAAGGGAGACGCTTTAATCGGTGAGTCACCGAAGCTGCCTGTGCTTTACCGCTGCCGCCACCACCCCGCTCCCCTTCCCACCCTGCCCGACCCACCTCGGGGACGGGGCTGATGGAGGAGGTGGAAAGTCAGCACCCAGAGAGTCCCCCCATCACCAAGCCCCTTTGGGAGGAGGCCTAAGGGGCTGGGGTCCACTGACAGCTTTTAGGGCAAGAGCCAGAGCAGCAGGTCCCTGTGGACCCCCACACCGATGCTGGAGAGACCCTCCCTGAACAAACACTAGCGCAGAGAGATCCCACCCCACGAGGACAAACCACCCAAGGGGCTCCTCAGGGTGAAGGCAGCCACTGGGGGGGACTGTGGTGAGCATCTGGATGCCCATCCCTTGAAGTGTTCAAGTGTTGGATGGGTCTTTGAGCAACCTGGTCTAGTGGAAGGTGTCCCTGCCCCTGGCAGGGGGTTGGAACAGGGATCTTTAAGGTCCCTCCTGACCCAAACCACTCTATGATTCTATGATCTGCCCCACGGGGACAGTGCCAGGCTCGACCGAGGACAGCCAACGCTGCAGCATGGAGAGAGGAGCAGCAGCTCCGAGGGGCAGGAACCGCACGCACCAGGATGGGATCAAACCGCTCCAGACACTGCCCACAAGGGGCTGACGTACTTTATGGCAGGGCAGAAGGTCTGGGGGACACCCCGGGCAGGCTGCGCTGTGCCAGCAGCCTCCTCCCATGATGCCCAAGAGCAGCACACGGCCACGTTCTCCCTGCCCACGTGGGGCAGGAGCCACACACCATCCCAGCGGGATAACAAGCGGAGGGATAATGAGCACGGGGCCAGGCACAGACATCTTGCACAGGGCTGCTTATTGCTGCGACATGCACCCAGTGCCCGCACATCCAGTGGTGCCCCATCTCATTCCCAGTGAAGGTCCTGGGCTTTACCAGGCAGTGCCAGCTCGGGAGGGGTTTGCAGACAGAGGGGGGCTCGGGGCCAAGTCTGCGGAGAGCTGGGGCTGACTCTATTGGCTTCCCAGAGGGAAACAGCCCCACACCACACTGTGCCAAGACATAGCTGGCATTCCTTACGTTGCATCTCTCTCACCAAACCCCGGCTGGGGCGCTCCACCTGCAGACACAACCTGAGCTCACCTGCGCTGCACTCCCCGGGGCGAGCAGCCGCCTGGGCACCCCGCTCCCCATTTCCCAGGCTTTGCCCATGGATGCGGTGAGACAGGGAACATACTCCCAGCTGGCAGCTTCCCAACCTGCCAGGGTTTCCCTCATCGTGGCACTGTGGCGGTGTCACGCCGTGCATTGGGCTCTTGGGTAGGTACCTCTGGAGAGGCAGCCCCAGCACAGCAGGATCCAAATGCCTGGCTCCGATGGGATCGGATGGAGGTGGTACAGGCTGCCTTGGGCTTTCGCTCTTCCTAAAAATCCCGACTTCTTGGAAATAACCTTTCTTTTCTCTCCGTGCTCAACAAGACAGGGTTTTGGACAGGCAACAAAGCTCACCCCCAGAGCAAGAGGGTGAGGCAGGGATATACTGGGCACATGGGATACAGCGATGCCAACCAGTGCCTGGAAGCAGCACTTGGGATCGAAGGGCAGCCCTTTGCCTCGCCCTCAGCAAGAGCCGTCAGGCCAAGGCAGAGCCTTTCGGGTTCGCTTCCCCCCCTCCCCTCTCCTCCCACCCCCAAAGGAGCTCGCTCCCAGTTTGGCAGGGCCAAACACATTGTTTTGCGACCTGGACTTGGTATTTCCACCGGGAGTCCCCCCCCTTCTCTAATGACATCCCGATATTGTCTCCCCTTCCCGGTCCCACTCACAGCTGGGAAACACGCTAATCCCCAGCTTACGGCACTAATAATAACCCGCAAGTTTTCAGAGCCGAGGCGCAGCCACGTCCCCCATCCCACACAGCCACCGCGGGGCCGCAGCCTGCCAGCGCTGTTCCCAGCCCCCGGGAAACCCTCGGTGCGGTGAGCAGGGGGTCTGTCCCCCCTGTACCCCTTTTAATGCCAAGGAAGGGGTGCATCGCCATGCCAAGGCACCCACAGCCGGGAGTCCCAGAGCCCACCCCTCAATACAGGGGTGTGGAAAGGCCAGCCGGGACCGCGGGGAGGAGGGGTGACATCCTTCCACCAAAGCCTCCCAAAAGCGACCTGGCACCCACAGGCAAGCATCACTGCCACCGCTCAAACCTGAGATGCTCAGAAGCACCCGACCAGGTTTTACGCTCCCATAGTCGCTCAAGCTTCCCGACAGATCTGGGGGATGCCACATGCGTCTCCCTGTCCCCAGCAGCGACCCCCTTTGGGGATGCGCTGCCCGTCCCTTGGGTGAGATGCTGACACCCTGCAAACAGCTCCGAGTAGCCCGGCAACCTCCAACCTTTACACTCCCCTGCATCCGCACCCCACGCAGCCCTGCCGTTACCGCTGTAAATTATTAAATGGGGCGGAAAGGCTGGCGCCGAGCTGGGGGGCAGCGGCTGGGCTGTGAACCTGAGCCCCCCCCTGCACCCCTCATATCCCGTCAGCTCCTCACCCTTGCCTGCATCCCACCTCCACTCCATCCTCCCTGGGGATGCGGGGCTCCGGGCTACACCTTGGGGGAACCCCCAGAGAAGATGCTTCTCTTTTTCTTCTTTTGTTCCTCCTTCTCTACCCTAAATGGTCATTTTATTAAGACACAGGAAGCCATCTCCCACCAGGCTTGCGATGGAAGCAACGGGACCACGCTGAGCTCAGTCATGAGAGCTATTTGAGCCACCACCCTCCAGCAACCGCCTTGAACCCTGCATGGCTCCAACCCCAAGGCACCAGTCGGACCCAAGCGGGTGGTCCCACCTTGCTGACCACAGGACGGCCACTTACCTTCAACTGGCGACGTCTTCAACCTCTTGCAGACATTCTGCACGCCACCGTAGGAGTCATTGAGCCGGGCAACTGCCTCAGCGCTCCTCAGTTCCATGAGGTTCCTGAGCTCCACCATGGAGCAACCAAAGTCCCCCTCATGGTTGCCTTCGGCAACCGAGTTCCCGGGGTGGTGGTCGGCCACGTTGTTCGTCATCTTGCCGGCGCAGTGGTGGCAACGCCGGCTCGCGGCTCCTGTAGCACCCTCCCTGGAGGGTCCGGTGGGGGGATGCTTGGGGTGGCCCCTTCCCTGGGGGCTGCCCGGGTGAAGCGGGTGCCTCTAACCGAGCCCAACTTCTCCGGATAAAGGTGTAAACAGGATGTGCATGTTACCGCGGAGGCGACCTTAGCAACGACCAGCGTGCATCTCCTGCTGAAGGAGGAGGGCTCCCTGGATACCACAGCAACTGGAGCTGCAAAAACAAGGATGGGAAACAAAAATACTGGCATTAGAAGGTCTGCTAATAAATGCACGTGCCCCACGGGATGGGCGAGGGGGAGCAACAGCACCCAAGGGTGGGCACCCACCAGAAATAACATGGTTTGGAGGTGCTGTCTTGTTCACCCAGCACAAGGGGTCAGCACGATTTGACCAAAAAAAACCCTGGACCTTGCAGGGGGCTCAGATGGGCTCGGCAGGAGGCGTTTCATGGGTGCTCAGCCACGCTGTGGGGAAAAACCAGCCGCAGCAGCTCCGGCAGCGCGTGGGGCCGGGCAGGAAGGGCGCCCAGGTGGTTCTTCGCTCAACCCCCAGCTGCCCGGCCCAGAAAAAGCTCCATTCAGTTTGGTTTAAAAATACATCTCGGCAGTGGAAAACAGCTGCTTCCTCCGCAGGCTGCCGTCCCGGGGCGGGAGCGCCGGCTTTACCGCGCTGCCAACAGGTAAGCAGAAGCGTCCCGCCGAGCGAGCCGGCACCGGACGGCAGACTTTAAAAGCTGACTTTTAATCAGCGGAGAGACTCGGCAGGAACCAGAGAAGCTACTTAAACCTGCACGCTCCTCTAAAATGAAGAGGCTTTTGCATTAATGACCCTTTCAGGCCATGTCGCAGGAAGCCCTCTGTATTCTGCTCGCAAGTTCTGGCACCATCCCATCGGAGGCAGCAAGTAGTGCTCAGCCTCGGCTCTCAGCACCCCAAAACCGCTTCAGCCAGCAAGAACAGAGCACTGCGGCCAGGCAGGGACCACGAGCATCCCACAGCCCCCCTTCCCCAGGGGTTTGGGGTCCCCCGCTAGCATCCTGGGCAGAGAGGATGGGCGCTAGGGACATGGAGGGAGCAGGGGGAGTGGCATGGTCTGGAGGGGGAAAGGGCTTTCTCTCGCCTGAAGTGGTCTCCAGCTCCGCTCCTGAGCTCAGATGCCAGCAGCGATGCTGCCGGACACCTCTCCAGCACTACAGAGGTGAAGAGCCTGCAAGAGAGGCTCTTTACGGAGAGAAAATAAAGCCTTTGCAGAAGCAATATAAATGAATAGGGGAATGGTCACAAAGGCAGCATCAGCACGAAGACAGAGGTCCAGAGGTGGCAGAGCAAGTGGCCAGAGATGCCAAGCGGCCAGATGAGAACAGGAGGAAGGAGGGAAGGCACCCATCGTTGCGCCCTCACAGACCCAACAACAGATGGGCTCCAGACCATCACGGGGCTGTCCCAGCACCACCCCGCAGCAAACAACCCCAATTCCAGCCCTGGTCACACCGGCTTTGCAACCCCTGGGGCAGCAAGCCCCCCAGAAAGCAAATCACCCCTCCCTGCACACCCAACACACACCCTGGCCCCTGCGAGCAGCTCCCCTCCCTGCCAGCAACGCCCAGGGCAGCTCCTGGCGTTATCAGGAGGCAACAGGCACCAACCGAACCTCAGGGACACCAGGGATGACACCACCACGGGAGGGTCCCATCCACGGGCAGCAAAGGGATGGGGAGCACAGGGAGACGTTCCCCCCCCATGGCACCGCTGCAGCTCCAGGGGCAGCCAAACTCGCACCCTGGGGACAGAACTTTGCTGCTGCCCCTTAAAGCGGAGACCACCAGCAGCAGCTGGGGCACCAGCACCACGTCCATGCCCAGTCCGGTCACCCCGCTGCTCCTCGGGGAGCCGAGCTCATCTATCATTTAAAGGCACGAAAGCTGCCGGCAGCGGGAGGGAGGAGACGGCAGCTCCAATTAAATAGACTCCTGCTGATCAAGAGGAAAAAGAGATAATTCCCCCCACCTCAACACACTAATTTTTTTTCCCCTTTCATAGCAACTATCATCCTCTGAGGAGAGCTCAGAGGTTAAGAGAAAGACAGTTAATTAATACTGTAACGGCCTAGTCCGTAATTACCCCTGAAGGAGCCCATGGGGCACCGATCATCACCAGCCCGTGCCCAGCCACGAGGCTCCTTCCCTCCGGCAGCATCAGCTCCAGGGACTTGCTCTGCCGGTCACGAAGAAAGGAGGGACCGTGGCGGGGGAAAGCGCTTGACATCTGCTTCGAGCACCCTCCTTCAGCCCCACTTTGGGGTCAGAGACCCATTTCTGCCCTGTCTCTGCCCCATCCCACCAGCGCAGGACAGGCTCCCGCGCTCCTTGGCCAGGCTGGGAAGGATCCGTTAGGCTCCCCTAACAGCTAACGCTCTGATGAGCTCCTAATAACTCCAGCAGCATCCAGCAGGCTGTCCCTAACTCTACTAATTCATTTCCAGAGCCCCCAGGTGCTGAAGCGGAAGAAGCGCTCCCCGAGGGTCCCCCTGGCACGTAGGGCAAGAAAACAGATCCCAAGTAGGACAGCCCGACTGGGAGCCCCAACACCTTGCCCTGCGCGGGAACTGGCTGCACGGGACCCCCCCAAGCCACCCGCGGTGCTGCGTCACCTCCCAGAGAGCATCCCCGAGCAGGACAAGGGGAGCTGCAGACGAGGAGGAGTTTGGGGGGTGGCAGTGGCGAAGGACACGGACCCTCTCGACCCGGGGGAAGGAACGTGCACGCTCCGGGAAGGAGGGAGCGGCTGGTGAGGAGCGACGAAGCTGATGCGGTGCTGCAGACAAACCTGCCCAGAATAATAAACGGCTGCATTACACCTCCGTCCTGGCTGGGGAGAGCGGCCGCAGGCCAGCGCCGGGGCCGGAGCAGCCCTCTGGGTGCTACTGACACAAGGAAAGGGACCCTCTGGCTTTTAAGCATGGGGGAGAAGAAATTGGGTTGCTCAGAGAGGGACAAGGAAAAGAAAAAAAAAAATTTAAAAAAAATCAGCTGGACATGCCACACGTGACACCTTCGGCCAAGCCATGAGCGGCGTGGCTGCGACGCCGGCGGCACAGCCCACGGCACCAGCAGCTGGCACACGAGCAGTTATTGCTGGGCCACCAGGCAAGAGCACGGATCCTCCCTGCTCAGCTCCGCGCCCTCCGACTGGATCCCGGCAGGCAGACGTGAGCATCACCCTGGCAGATGAGCAGAGACGGAGCAAGCCCTGACCGAGCTCAAGTGTTTGGGTTTTTTTGTGTTTTGTTTTGTTTTGTTTTTTTTTAATTACCCACAAAGGAGGGGGAAATCCACACCTCGTCTCAGCTCCTGCTCCATCTCGCTCTAGCCTGGACATCTCCCACCACCCAGCATCGTGCCGAAGAAGAGCAACACCAGCCATCACCTCCCCTACCCAGAGCCACAAACCCCGCCGGGATGGCAGGGCAGGATCAGGCCCATCGAGCAAACCTCAGGCCATTCGGATCAAAGTTTATCACCTTCCCTAAGCATCTGTCCGCCCGCATCCCAGCCCCGCATGCTTGGGCACCATCCTCCCCTCAGGCAGCATCCACCGGGGTCCGTCTCCTCTCCCGCTTCGGGGCTGGGGTATTGCAAACACTCGGCTGCTGTAGGTTGCCATGGCAAACTCAATGTAAAGCTGTCAGGGATGCTGTTTATGTTGCCAAGTGGGGGGGGGGAAGCAACCACCAACCAACTAACCCACCCCCAAAATTACCCTTCCTGGCCTGGGTTTAAGATTTTTCTCCCTGGAAATTAAAAGCTGAGCTCCATGCCCAGTGGAGAGGCTGCGCCGAGCCCCGCAGCACAGCCGCATGGACAGACCGACTCTCCGGACGGACACACGGGCTCCAAAAGTCCAACTACTTAATTAAAACAGAAAAACGGGCCTGAAGCACCTTTCAGTGCCTGCTTGCCGGGAAATGTCCCGGGAGAGACCACGCAGCTCTCCCAGCTCTCCTTCCCCCCGCACGGACCCCACCACCACTCAGCACCCGCCGCTGGCTGCTGGGAGCTGTGGTCCCACATGGGAGCGACGCTCTAACGGGCCAGGGAGCCGAAAAGCTGTTGGAATGGCTGCATCTGGTGAGAAAAATCACCAGGAGAGACGTGTTAAGCACTGCCACTGGTAGAGGGTGTTTCGGGAGGGGAAGGGACCCCACCGGGCAGCCATCGCAGCGGGGAAGGAGCAAGCGCGCAGGGAGATGCCAGGGAGCGCGCAGGGCTCCCTGCGCCAGGACCTTTGGACAACACACCCTGCCCAGTTTCGACAGAGACGAGAGCCTTGGGCAGACGCTGCTCTTGGCAAGGGTGGGGGGCGTGGGGAGGCTGCAACTCCCCACCCCGGTGTCTGCCGGGGCTGAGCTGGGTCAGTCTCCCACGGTGGAGGCACAACCAAGATGAAGTGACATGCCCAAGGCAACATGGAGCAAGAAGTGGTCCCCAGGCCACAGCAATGCCGATGCCTGGTGGATTTTGAGCAGCAACAGAGCCCCCCTCACCCCCAACTCCTCCACCTCCCACCCTGTGTGGCACGGGAGCCCCCCCCCGCCCCCCATGAAGCAGGGGGCACCCGGGGGATTGGGGCCCCTCCCCTGCACACTCACCAAATCGCAATGTGCAGATGGCAGGACTCACGATTGCTTGTTCTCAGCAACACCCATGGCAAGCTCCCCGCTCGCTGGCCGCGCGCTTAACCCCTCCCGCGCCAAACAGCCGGAGCACCCCAGGGAGGGCACCCCGAGGGGACACCCAGCGAGCTGCCAGGTGTTATCACCCCCTCGGGAGAGAGATGGCTTTGGAAGGAGCCAAGATGGTGACTCCGAGTGGCAAACTCCACGCTCCGGAGGGCCAAGGCTGGTTCCCGAGGGGCAGGCGTGCAGCCCACAGCCCTCTGGTGCACCCCAGGGAAGATTTTCACCCTCGGGACCAAGCACTCGCTCGCTCGCAGCCAAGAAGGAAGGAGGCGCGGGATCGCAGCCATTAGAGCGAGCAGCAACAGTCACCACGCGGGAACCTGCGCCCTCCACCCCGACACCACGCAGAGGGTCCATGCCCCGAGCAGGGGAGGGTGGGAGAGGCAAGGGGGAAGACCACCAGCCTGAAATACCCCGGACAGACTTCTCCAGCCACGCGCTCCACTCAACGGCACCCTGCGGCAGCAGCGAGGGAGCGGGATCTGTCCCTCTCCCCCCAGTAATGCCAGCACCCACCTCTCCTCGCTCCTTCCCCCGGCCCTGGGTGCCCAGACTAGACATGGTCCCCTGCCGGGGCTCCCCTGGGCAGGCACCTGCGTCACCCACGGGACGTTACCTCCTCGCTGGCACCTCCTCCCACCATGGCATCCGCTTCCTTTGCTCGGGGCGGGCTGCGCGGCACCCCAGGGGAGGGGACGGTGGCATTTCCCTCCCTGGTGGGGCCACCCCAGCGGGAAGCCCGCAGCAACACCCACCCCACAGCCGCCGCACCCCGGGGTGCTGCACGCAGGGACGGGTAAATGCAAGAGCCAGAATCCTGGGATGGGGGAAAACCCCAACGACTGCGAGACCCTCAATGCGGAGGGAGAAGAAGCTCCCAGCCTTCATCTTGCAAGAGTGGGGGGGACTAAATGTGTCCCCCGCCAGGGCATTGCAGCTGGAAATGGAGCCAGCAAAACGCCCAGGAAATGCTGGGGCCTCGAACAGCCCCGGCAGAGCTCAGCAGCAGCGACACCATGCCAGGGGAAACCGAGTCACGGCGCAGAAGCGACCTGGTCGCCAGCGCAGGGCTGATGGTGCAGCCTGGGAACAGCGGCTCCAGTGGAAGTTTGCCGTGGGGTCAGGAGGAGCTCAGGGCTTCTCCTACGCTAACCCGCCCCCGCGGCAGCCCCCCGGGAACAGCAGCATCTTCTCCTCCCGCATCCCCGCGGGGAGAACCGCCAGCCCCGCAGGCGCAGCGGCAGCTTCGCAACGCAGCGAGTTAAAATTCCCCCAACTCCCACGCGGTGCCGACTCCTACGCACCTCACCGTCTGCGAGCTGGGACGCCGGAGGCGACGCGAGGGTGGGGACACGGACACACACACGCACACACACAAAAAGCACCCGGTTACCGTAGGCAACGTGTAACGCTGTCACGCGTGGTCGCTGGCTCGAAGTGGCACGCGTTGTCAGAGGTGCGGGAAGGAGCTGCTGGCCCCGAGATGTCACCGCCACCAGCTCCTCGCCCGCCCCTGCCGACGGAGCATGAATTGCAGCAGCCCACGGACGGCAGAGCCCGTAGTATTTCTCCCACACATCTCCGCCGAGGCACACGCTTCCCCGCTGACGGGAGCGGGGCGAGTGCTCGCTCGGGTGCCAAGAGCGCAGCAAGCGCGCGTGGCGTGCTCCCTGTGCACGGCGACCGCCAGCGCACGCACCCAGGGCCGCCACGTGCCAGGGCACAGGTCAGGGCTCGTGTCCCCAAACAAGCTGTCACCCCCCCGGCCGGGTTTACACACTCGTCCCCACGCAGGGGGACGACGCACGGACACCAGCACTGAAGCGACGATGAATCGGGAAGGGACCAGAGCATCATCCCACCCCGGGCAGCGTTTCACCATGGCACCATCCTCCTCCTCCTCTCCTGCCTCCCAGCGGGCTGTGGGGACCAAAAGGAAGGATGGCAGCTCTGAGCCACGCGTCAGGGGCCAAGGTTACATGAAAGGCAGGCAGAGGTGACCTCCTCCGAAAGTACATCTCCCTTTGCAGGCCACTCCGTAGGGAATGCTGGCAGCTGCCGTCAGCCCACTAATTACAGCTGCCGTGGCTTGGTTTTCGCTAGCATTTCACCTCCTGTTAACGAAGGTAGGAAAACTGTTGGGTTTTTTCTGTTTTGTTTTGTTTTTTTGCATGCCCAAGGCAGCAATTAGCCCTTGCGAAAGGCAGGGAAGAGGCTGGAGGCAGGAGAGCACCAGGCACGCTGCGGAGGCGTGGAACAAGCATGGATGCAGTGATCCGTGACACGGCTCCCCAAAACCTGCTGCCCTGAGCCCACTGCTAGCCCGGGGGCCAGGGCAGCCCCCGGCTCCTGCTGCCTGAGCCCTGGCATAACACATGCATGTGCAAAAGCCAAAAAACCACCGGCAGCTGAAGCCTTGATGCCGGGGGCTCAGGAATCCGCCCGCGCCCCCGGGTTTCCCCTTGCCGCAGGGTGCAGCGGCCCAGGAATTGCAAGGGGGGAGTGGGGGGTGTGTGGAGAGAAAAAAAAAAAAAAAAAGAAAAAAGAAAAAGGAGGGAGTCTCTAGGCGAGCTGTCAAGGGGAATGTTTCCATCTAAGGCCTTGGTATTTCTCTCCCGGCGCCTGCATTAAATCACCCCAGCTCCTCTCATTATTCTTTTGTGCTTTACAAGGTAGCACGGCCGGCGGAGGAATGCTGAAGCACACAGAGGGCAAACCCCAGGCTCTTCTGCACCAGCAAATACCTGTTGCCTTCAGCTTTCGGAGGGAGGGGCACAGCACCCCCTCCTGCCACCCCTTTGCCAGCGCTGGGCACCTCCTCGATGGCAGAGGTGGCCAGTGACCAGGGACATTGCAGAGCCCCGGGGTGCCCGGTGCTGCCAGACCGGGGGGCTGCGCTGGACCCCAGCGTGAGGCTTCATCCACCCCTTTTCCCTGGGCGCTGGGAAACAGGTTCCTCCCGGAGCACAGGCACCTGCCACTGGGCAATAAGGCACCAGCTGGCACTTATTGGGCAATTCTTTACTCCAGCTTTTTTTTTTTTTTTTTACCCCCTCCAGTTGAATCTGTTTTGCAATGCCCCAGCGGGCAGGGGTCTGGGGCAGGCAGCTCCCACCACGCTGCCCCCCACAGCCTCTCCGCTCACCGCTCCTCCCACGCTTCAGCCCCACGACGAACTTAATGCTGTTTTACAGCCTAACGCAAACAAGCGAGTGCAAAGCAACGGAGGGAAAGGTTTGGGATTCAACTGACATGAAACCGGGGAGCAGGAGGAGATTAGGTAGAAATAAGGCAGCAAACGAGGGGCTCCATCTCCCAAGCTCCTCTCACAGCACCACCGCTCCCACCTGGATCCTCCCAGTTCACGGCACACCCGGATGCCCACGGGTCTTGGCACCCCATTGCAGAAGGCAGATGACCCTGACGATCCCATGGGAGCGGGTGAGGACCTGGAGGTCCCATTCCCAGGCAGATGCTCCATCCCGCACAGTTTGCCCAGCTCCCGTGTGGCACGTGGATGCTGGGAGGCTGGGGCTCTCCCAGCTGGTCCCTGCGGAGCGGAGGGTTGATGCGCAGAGCGTGGCTGGCAGCAGCCATCTGTGGCAGCCAGGCGGCCGGAGGAGAGGGCACGGACCACGAGGGCAGGATTAAAACCCAAGATTCCCGCAGAAAAGACGACCGGCGGGGGGGAACCAAGAGCCCTGCCTCGAGGGATGGGCGCTCTCCGTTCCACAGACCTCATGAGCGGTTTCCGGGACAGAGACATGGCCAGAGGACACTGGCGCTTTGGCAGGAGCTCAGGCAGAGCCGAGCCCAACCCAGCTCACCCGCAGCCCTCGCTGCCAGCCCAGCATCCTGCTGGGGGAGCAAAGGGAGAGGCAGGGATGCTCCGTGGGGGCTCAGCCCCAGCGCATTCAGCCATCCTCATCACTCCTGCGCCTGCCCACAGGATGGGGCAGCCCATGAGCGCCGGGCACAGATGCTTTCTGGTGGGAGCAGGAATCAGTTCCCTGCACATCCCTCCACCCGGGGAGATGGGGAAACTGAGGCAGCAACACACCTGAGCACAGCATCATCCGTTTCCCAGCCCGGCAGTCCCGATTCCCACCTTTCTACATCCTATTCAGGAAGTGAATGAACAGCTTAGCTTAAAACAAAGCAAAAACCAGCAGGCAAGAACCGACCTACAGAGCACGAGGGAGTCTCGCAGGCAAAACACCACCCAGAGAACAAGAGAGTTATCGGCCGGGACACATGGGTACAGCCGTGATATTTTTAGCAGTATTACACAGGGACAGGGGATTCCTACCCTGAAGATCCCCGGGGGCTTAANNCTCATACCCACTCCTGATTTCCCCTGCTTTTGTTCTTTTTTTGACTAGTTTCTTTCTTTCTACCCTTTTTTTATTACCCCCCCCCTTAATAACTCCCTCCCTATCCTCCCCCCTACAAAAAAAAAAAAAAAACCCAACCCAAAAAAACCCCGAACCCAAGCCCTCTCGTTGACAGCGAGGGAAACTGAGGCAGGGGAAGTGGAGCTTGTTTGACACCATGGGGGTGGGGGGGAAAATTGGTCGTTTGCTCAGTTGCACGACCCACTTGGTGAGCGGGGGGTCCCCCAAAGCGGGGATGAAGAAAGGGAACCCCAGAAAGTGCAGCCACCCCCGGAGAGGGCTGGAACAGCAGGAGGGATGACCCAATGCTCAGATCCTGACCCCGAGGCTGGCAGCAGCCCTGGGGACACGGTGAAGGGCTGGGGACAGAAATGTCCCTCCTGCCACCCTTCACCCCTCGAGCAAGGGGGACGCGATGGGTGCTCCCGGCTCCGGCACCCGCAGCTCCTGACCGTCTCGGCTCCAAGGGTTCCCGCGCAGTCCCGCTCCGGATCACATCCCAGACAGACGGCGTGCTGGGCACCAGATGACTTCTCCCATCCCAGTTAGCAGGTATCCTCCACGCCGGACCACACCGGTGACAAATCCATATTTTTCCATTTAGAAGTCCAAGCAGAGAGGGGATTTTCCAGGCAAAGAAGAATAAGCAGCAACCAGGGGGGCTGCGTGCCCCCTCGCCACCCCAAAGGGTTAAAAAATAAAGCCGGCAAAAGTGTGTCTGCGATAGGAAAAACACACGCGCTCCCAGGGAGAGCGCGCCGGCTGCTCGCCGTTTCCCTTCCCGACATGCCCCGCTCCTGGGAAAGTGTAGGCTGTTTTCCATATATAACTGCAAACTGTTCCATGCAGTAAGAAGTCTAATTAAAGGGAGGGAGGGAGAGCGGGAGAGACGCAGAAGACCGAAAGGCAATATTTATACGAGGGAAGAAAGCCTGCATCCCGGGCACCAAATTAGACCCTTGCAGAGCAAAGCCCGTGATATCATCGGGAGATCAAATCTGGGCAGAGCGGCAGCTTTGCCGAAGAGGCAAATCAGAGCCTGGAAAATATGTACCAATAAATAAGAGGAGAGAGCCAGATGGGCCAGCAGAGCACGGGGAGGGGCAGAGGAAGGAAAAGCTAATCTGAGCCAGCTGCTGGGATAAGGCAGAATGCCACAGGAGGGTGCACATACACCCCCGGCCCCCCATGAGCCTCCTGGGGTCCCCCGTCCCCCACTGCCCCACACGTCCTGCGGCTGGAGAACCAGTTATTGAAGTAAATAGCAGCAATCTGCTGGGGAAAAAAAAAAAAAAAGTAAAGCTGCACGCAGAGAGGAACAGGGCTGGGGGATGCGAAATGCCAGGGAGGAGAGCAGCACGCCGGCACGGTGCAGGAGCCAGCAGCCGCGGTGGTGGGGAGAGGCTGCGGGTGAAGGGACACCCATCCCAGGCACCCACCCCATGCGAGGGGTGACCCACACAGCACCCGGTCCTCACCCCACTCCAACACAGCAGCTCCGTCTCTCCCACCCACACGTGGCTGCATCCCGCTGCCTCAGGGGCATCCCCTTCCCCAGCATCCCCAGTCCGGCCAGGGCAGGAGGGGTGCAGGGCGGGGGTAAAACACGCACCCGATCTGCTCTTCAAAGCCTCTTTGTTAGAGCTGCACTTCCCACAAGCGCCAGCCACAGCCCCAAGGTAATCCACAGGCAGCGAACACATTCCCGGCATTATTCAGTCCTCAGCCTACACTAGGTGTCAATGCATTTTAAAACAGTTAACGTGCTTAAATTAAGCACCAACACATGTAAAAGTCGCCCTACCTAGGCTGAGCCCTTTGGGAGAGGCTGGCTTACTCCCCGGCCGTGGGGTTTGCTGCATCGCTCGGTGCCGCCATCACCATCACCGACATCCTCACGGGCGCCGCATGCTCCGCTCCCAACGCCGGCTGGGGACCATCCCCTCTGCACCCCAAAAACGGACCAGACCTGCTGCTACGCCGCTGCCAGCCCCATCCGGTGGTGGAGCCCCGGTGTGCTGGGCACCACCGTTCCCGGCACTGCCCCGTCCCCACCTCCACGCACACACACACCCTTGTGCCCCAGGCGCCCGGCACCGTCCTGACCTGCCATCCTGTTTATGCAGCGTCTCGAACCCCACGCGCTCCCTCCCTCCGTGCTTCGGGCAACGCCCTAGAGGCTCCCAGCTGTACCAGTAACCCAGAGAAACTGGGATATCCCTTTCCTCAAGTGCCAGCACGAAGGCACTGGCGAGGCTCCCGCCTCCTGCATCCCGCCAGGTGGGATGCTGCCTTCCAGCCCCTCCGGCACTGACCCACATCCTGGGATTTGCCACCACACGTGTCCTTTGTGCCCATAAATGGCACCTCATGGCGCTGGGGGAGGGCAGCCTGCAGGTCCCCCCTCCCAAAAAAAAAAGCCTGCTGTTGAACCTCCAATGATGCCGTGAGTCCCAAGCTTGGGTTGAACTCAGAGACACTGGCTGCAGAGCTGGGACAAGATGCAACGGGGACAAGGACACCCCAGCACATGGAGGGGGGGCTCACACCACCTGGTACCCCCCCCACCCCAGCAAGAGATGCCCACAGCTAGCGCAGAGCCAGCCCTGAAGCCCTGCAGCCTTTGCCCAGCCTCCAAACAAGAGGAACAAACAAGCCCTGCACGGCACAGCCGAGCCCGGCACAACCCCGGGGTCACCCGAGGTGACCGCCGGACACCAGCCACTTTGTACTGGCTGGACGTGGAGGCACAGGAGCTGTGGGAGGCTTTATAACAGTCCCTGCCTATCACCGGCATTTATACAGGTGGGTATCTAAGCACCAGCGCTAATCTGGGGATAATAGCAGCTTTAGCAGCGATAGGGCAGAGATTACTGCCGCAATCTGGGTGTTAGGGGCGTTTCGTTGGTAGTAAGCAGCGTGGCAGGCAGGCAGACAGAGCAAGGCGATCCATGGGGAATAAAGCGAGCGGCCAGCGGCGGGACCCAGCTCCCAGCAGCTCCCCAGCGACACCCGAGCCCAGCACCGGGACGATACCAGGGTACGGGAGGCAGACGTGCTTGCCCGTGGCTGGGGAACGCACTGCCTGCGGTGAGCCTGCTCGCTACCCAGCTGGAAAAACACAAAACCCACATAGTGCCTGGGGTTTTGCATGGACAGGATTCACCCTCCTCCTCCTACCCTAGGCATCCTACCCAGGATCGCTTGGCACGCTGTAATCCCCTCCGCTCCCAAGGCTCTGGCCCCTTTCCTCTGCCCCCACATTTTCCCAGCTGCCCGCAGTAGTGGGGTCCTTCATCATCCTCTCCATCAGCCTCCTCTCACCCCAAGGGTCAGGGCAGGTGTTTCTGCTCTCTGCCTAACAAAGACAGTGGGAATCCAAAAAGTCTCACTGCCAGGATACCCTGCTTGGTTTGGGGTCCCCCCAGCACCGTTTGGGGTCCCCCAGCACCACCTGGGCTTGTCCTGCCTGGGGACCACTCTGCTCCCACGCAGCCCCTCGAGGGGAGGCAGCCAGACAAGGGGCCAGGATGAGGAGGGGGAGATCTGGGGAAGCCCCTTCCCTCTCTGCCTGCCTTTCTGGGTCCCTTCCTGGCGATGCTCTGCCCAAACTCATCACCACGAGCAGGGACGGAGCGCAGCGAGGTCTCAGGGGCTGAGAAACAGCGAGGCCTGTCTGCGCAGGCAGCTGCATCCGGGGGAGCGTGAGGAGGAAGGGAGGATCCCTCATTGTCCTTTCCAAAGGGAAAAGGGACAGTCCCCCGAATGGAGTGCCAGGCAGGGCAGGAAACACCTCCAGCCTCCTCACTCCAGGCTGCATCTGCCCATGGAGAGCGGGGGGACACCTGCACACAGCACAAGTCCCCCCCTGTGCTGCATAAGCCCGATCTGCAATATCTTGCAAGGATTTGATGCGTTTCACGTTCAACTGCAGGAGCAAGAGGATCCCCCGGCTGCTGCCCTGCGGAGAAACATCCAGACGCTGCGGGGAAGGGAAGGGAAGGAGGAAGAAGGGCCATTCCTACACTGAGCCCTGGGTAAAGGGGGTGCGGGACACCCGAGCTGGTGCCCAGTGAGGTGAGACCAGGCGCAGAGAAGACAAGCGCGTCCGCAGATGGCAGGCACGGATGGGAGAGATGGAAAGAGTGGGAAAGCAACATCAAGAAGGGAAGCAACGAATGGAAAGAGATGAAAGGCAGCGGGGTCAGGAGTTAGCACAACAGAATTTAGCAGCGGATACGGAGCCGGAGCACGTTGCGGAAGGATTTTGGCTCACCAGAGCCTGGCCCGTGGCTGCACCCGGGGGACCGGCTGCACCCAGCCCTCGAGCATCCGCTGGGTACCAGGGCAGCCACCTCTCCATCGCCTCTGGACGAGCCTCCCCCAAAACAGGCACCTACAGAGCAACACCTCAGCACCCTGACTCATGGCTCCAGCCTCCTCCTCCTCCAGCCAGCAAAGCAGCCGTCTCCTCCCGGAGCCGCCATCGGCTGCGCTTGGCACCCAGCACCCGCCAAGTAATTCAAGCTGCCCCTGGGAAGAGCTGCCCGCGGATTTAATACTCCGCAGAGCAGCCAGGCGTTTGCAAGGCCGGCTCCCGGGGGCACAGCGTATCCTCAGGGATGTCGAAGCAGGTAGTGGGATGAGGTTATACAGCTGGGTGTTGGGGTTTTTTTCCCCCCACGGGGAGGTGAGCGGGTCTTGGCTGCTTGCTTTCCTCCTTCTCCCAGGAGATCTCCTGCTTGGTCGGGAAACACCCCCGGGTGCCCGGCAGCTCTCCGGGGAGGAAACGCTGCCCAAACACACAGTCAGCTGCTTTAGTCCTTCCCTTCTTTTTTAGGCCGTCCATTCAGGGTCAGATCTAAGAGCAATTCGTCACTTGGGAAATAACACCACTTCAGGCCTCCTCCCTCAAATAAACCTCAAAAGACATCATTTAGGCGAGCTTAATTTGGACAACTAAAAATAGCCGGCACTAGTCACACTGGAAAATGCAGGCTGAGGAGCTTCACACTTTCGCAGCTCAGGCCGGGACATGGGGGTTTCTGGCTACGGGAAGGGTCCCCCCGGCTCCAGACGCGTCCCAGGGCGATGAGCACAGCCCTGCTCCCACGGCGGAACCCGGTGGGCACAGCGGGACCCATCCCTGGGGCCACTGGTGCCCTGCACAGCTGCTGCGACGCAAGTTTTGGGTCCCCTCGCACTTTCCCCGAGCAGGATGCGGTGACTCACGGCCACGTCCACACCAGGACACCCAGGAAAGATGAGCCCTGCTCCCAGCTTCTCCGCAGCCAAGCCAAGTTTCTGCTCCCGGCTCCCTGCGGCTGATTCACCCCCCGCTTCCCCCAGCGTCCCCAGGCAAACGCAGTCAGGCCTCTCTGCCAGCTCTGCCCGCACGTGGGATAAATCCCCTGCACTGAGTAATGCGTAAGAGGCGGGTTGTTCCAGCTTTCCTCCCGTTCTCTAGCAGCGGGGCTGTCGCAAGTGATGCGACCCTGGCGAGGTACAGTTCAAGCCCAGCAGCCCATCCCACCGGCACCTCAGGCATCGTCAGCCTGGCTTTACCCACCACCGGCATCGCCAAGCTGCAAATTCAGCCTGCCCTCCTTTCCCTGCAATCCCTCTCCTTGCACCAATCCCTCCCTCCTTGCACCAGCCTCCCTGCTCCGGAGGCAGGAATAATATTTAACTCGGGTTCACGCTGGAGCACGAGCTCCCTCCCAGCCCAGGTCACCCCCCCAGGCTGTCCCCATCACGGACGCCATGCCGGATCCGTGTTCCCGGCACAGCCACGTGCCCACGGGAGAGCCCAGCGCTGGCAGAAAGCCCCTCTGGAGCTGGGAAGCCCGGGGAAGCTCGGCACAGCTGCAGTGATGTGTCACAGCACGGTTTTGTACGCAGCCGGCACCGAGGCGGCTCTGCCGGCACACGGGACCGGCAAGCAGGCTGTAGAGGTGCCACGCTGAGCCGGGAGCCTCACGCAACAAAGGAGACACCCTGCCCTGAATTTCATGGCCAGCAGATCGTGCCTGGAGCCATCCTCCTACCCTCGGGGTACACCCCGGCTCGGCCCGCAGAGCCAAGGATAAAGCTGGGGGACATAACGGGGATGAGATGGGAAGATGCTCGAGGACTGAGCCATCTTCTCACTCGTCCTCATGTCCCTTTGCTGCCCGCGGCAGCGACAGCCTGCGAGATGGCACGAGCGAGGAAATAGCTTCCCGCATCTCCAGTTAAAAAGCAGCCTGAGATCTGCCAAGTGCTCCGGCAACCCGGGGTTGCTTTGAAGTAGCTGGTGAGAAGGTGGGAAGAGAGATGAAGTGCCGGAGCGTGGCGATGCCGTGCCACGAAGCCTCCGGGAGGGCTGAAGCAGGGAGACATGAAGCATCAGCATTTCCAAGCAGGAAAAAAAGGGCGAGAAAAGGCGAGGGCACGCCATGGGGCTGGCTGGGGCCATCGGCACCTCCCGGGGAAAGTGAGGGGTGGAGAAGGGACAGTAAAGCTCTAGCTGCCGCAGCAGGGTCCTTAATTAGCATCCTGGGAAAGCGGGTTGAAAAATCAGACACCTTCTGTCCGAAATCTGAGCCCGGACCTTGCAAATCTGATCACTGGATCCGATGCTCAAAGAGCAAAGGTCACGTCACCTCCCCGGCAGGCCTTGCCACCGCAGCGTGGGACTGAGCTCCCCCCTGGTCCCCTGCAGCCC